>CM035110.1:22268053-22580686 GCA_020205505.1 Panax japonicus | reverse complement strand
ATTTTCTAAACTACAGCCTAATTTTTGTTACTATAGGTGAGGTTTTGTGGAAGTTAAAATTGGCATCTCCTCAGCTTAGTTTAGTTCCTAATAATATATTTTTATTTCTAATGTCCAAATAGATTATTAGGTTCCAATTCAAGGGAATATATGAGATTTTATCATTCACCACATTTTAGGGCCTGATGAAACTCATTGTTAATTATTTCCCCATATTATACAGACTTGAGCCCAGAAATACTCCTGCTCCCCGGAATGGAGGTACCACTTGCAACTATCCTTCGGGTACAAACCGCCCTGGTATTGATCACCTGCTTTATGACCTGAGATGCATGTACGAGGCTATGCTCCATCCTCAGACCATGTCAAACTACGGACCTGAAACAAAAAGGGATCTTGCATTCAAGTCAGCTAGAAAGCTACTCGATTGCAAGCAGTTTGTGAAAAACTACCAGCCTGAGAATTTTTTCACACTTCTGTACCCATCTGCAGTAAAGTTATCATGTGAACTAGATCTCATGGATCAATCCGAGGAAGACACGATCAATCCACCTCCCGAAGTAATTATCCTACCTCGTGATGCTACCATTGCCGATGTCAAGCTTGAAGCATCGAAGGCATTTCAAGAAGTATACTTGACGTTAAGAAGATTTCAAGCGGAAGAGCTAGTTGGCTATGGAGGTGTAGACGAGTCCACCCAGGTCAAGCTTTTGTTAGGGTCAACTGAAAAGGTTAGAGTCCGTGGAAAGTGCCTCGGGAAAAATGGGCTAAGTAGGTTTAGAATGGAAAGAGGGGTTGAGAGCTGGGTAGTGGATTGTAGTTGCGGGGCAAGGGATGATGATGGAGAACGAATGCTGGCTTGTGATGTCTGTGGTGTTTGGCAGCACACACGATGTTCCATGATTCTCGACTCCGACGCCGTTCCTGCGAGGTATGTTTGTCGCATATGCTCCAGCCGAGTGAAACAGAAGGGTGAGACTTTGGACTCTGCTGGTGGCAAGGATGGGGGAAGTTTGGCAGCCAAAGCCTGATGTGTGCTGGGCAGTTTGAATTATTTGTAAATGCTTTCTTTGTTGGAGAGGCTTTTCCTCGGGTCTGAAAAGAACGTGTAAATATATAAGACCGAGCCTCAACAATGCATCAGTGCACACACTTGGTTGATGATACTTTTTCCAATCTAGTAAAGCTTGGGGTTTTGTTTTTTAGCATACAACTACTTATCCGTGCGCATTACATTCTGCTTTGCACTGTTTTTGAGATTTTTATTGAAAAGAATAGAAAACTTGAAAACTTAAATTTGATGAGAATAGAGAAAGAGAAAAAGTTATTTTTATATTAACTTTGTTTTGTTTATTATGTTAAGGGTTATAAAAGAATGAGTAATGTTATAGATATAAATTATTATATAAATATTTTATAAATTGTTGATGTGACATATTATCTCAACATATTGTTTTCAACGAATTATTTTAATGTAATTTTTGGTCTCATATAATATGTTGAGATAGAGTATGTTACATCAATAATTTATAAAATACTCCCTCCGTCCCAAATTATCTGCTGTTCTAGAGTCTCACACAGATACCAATATGTATGATAAAAATACTAAAATACCCTTTGTGCTGACTTTTTTATTAATTGAAGAGAAAGAAAAAGCAGCTAATTAATTGGAGAGAGAGAAACATTGAAGAGAGAGAAAATAGCACATTAATTGAAGAGAGAGATAGAGAGAAACAATTATTAATTGAAGAGAGAGAGAGGGGCATGAATGTGGATGTTTAAAAAAGAAAAGAGGTATTAATGAGAGTAATGATTATCAACAATTAAGATAAAGGGGCAAATTTGGAAAATAAATGGAAAAAATGTATTGAAATCTTAAAAAAGTAGATATTGTGGGACAATTTTTTTTTTGCTAAAACATCAGATAATTTGGGACGGAGGGAGTAGTTTGTATCTCTAATATTATCTAAAAGAATTATTTATGTCATTGAGTTCAAATTCATTTATTTTCTTTCTATTCATTAACATGTGAAAATAGTTGGACAGAAAAACAAAAAAACTTTAGTTTTTATAATTTTTATGACGCCACCTATCACAACAAACAACCACATATTTGAAATGTTAAAAAATACTCTCTCCTCAAAAAACGGCGAAAATATAATTTTTATATAAATTAAGGCTTTGAAAAGTTAGGAAAAAGTATATTTTCTCCCAATCTATTCATGTTCTTGAGTAGTTTGATGAGTTTGATATTTGTATTGGTTAATATATTTAATTGGAGATGGGTAGAAAGAAAATTAGTTATGTGTCTGGTTAACTATTGAGATAAGTAAAATATGATATTAAGTTGAGTAATTTTGTTCAAATAAAATTTTGTGTAGTATTTTTGTTATTCTTTTAAGAACAATGTTTTTTTTTACCATTTAGGTCATCATTTTAGGGACTATATTATTTTTCATTTAATTTCTTCCTATATTAAATTTTTTTAATTGAAATGTAGACGGTGTGACAACCCCAAAATTTCTTCCCATGCATCACTTATTCTCACTCGTTTAGTTTTTTCTTCTTTCAGCTCAGATTCCATCTTTATCATCTTATACTCTGCCAAAGAATGCTTCTGTTCAAGCATCACATATCGGGTAACACAAGCTTGAATTGTTGCATCCTTTTGCTCCACGACTGCCTGCAATTCTTCAGCCTGCTCTTCTAACTCATGAATACGATTTTGCAATTCTACATTTTGATCATAAAATACCTCTAATAAACTCTCCTCAGGTATCTCTTCTTCCTCTTCTTCCTCTTCTTCCTCGCTCTCAGATGTTACCTCTGCGACTATCTCGGGTGCAACTATCAATTCTTCACTCACCACATGGATATCTCTAATTCCTTCTTCGTCTGTCATCACATTAGTGATTAGAGGTATCCCAACAGTCTCATTCACTCCATTGTTAGCATTCTCAGCAGCCATTCTCAAATACTGCCATAAAACAAGGGTTAATTAAACAAATTAACATATCACATAATATCCATATATTATGACCGACCAACAATTAAGCTTAGGTAGGACATACTAGCGAAGGATTTACTCATATCTCCCCTCCTAGTTCTAATCCCGATCTCCGCCAGAGATCATATCCCTAAGCTCTGATACCAACTGTGACAACCCCAAAATAGGTTCATTCCATCCAACCCATTCTGAGTCGCCAAATACATGGTACAGAAAACAACTACAACTCTATTACAACAATTGTCGTGCAAAATACAACAACACATATGCTGTGAGTTTGTATACAAATATATATCAAATGTGACTCATGTCCCAACCGTGGACAGCACCTCATACTGACACCTTACATAAAGGTATAGTCGAAAACTGTTTTAGAAATTAGAATCTTTGGGAAGTGCTCAAGGAAACCTTCGTACATGGGAGGCCATGCGTCTAGGTTATTATAGATATCATATGGCCACAGAATTATCCTTGGTTGACCCAATAGACCCCAAAGAAAAACAAGAAGATTACTATCATATTCTTCCCAATGGCAAGTCTTCTCCTGACATATCATTATCTCCACTGTCTCTAATTGAGAGTTATGTTTCAAATAGACTCCAAGATCATATAGATAGTGCTGGTAGATATATTCAGCAAGTGGATGAGCACATCCATGTTTTATGATGACACGAGGTGGTATGTCATTAGACATCTTGTATGACAGTGGCAAAACACCCTTCCAAGTTAAATTCACCTCACCCTCAACATCTATAGACCACCGTTCTATTCCCTTGTTATTCCCCCGCTCGACCCAGCTACACTCGTATTACCTGAAAGGAATTGTGAAGCAAAAGGGTGAGCACAACTAGCTCAGTAAAGAATGTCATGACTAAAGATAAATAAATTATCAATAGCCTTTAACAGTAATAAATCAGAGATTTAGAACATATGGTATATGATAAAAAATTTCAACCATAGTTGCAGCGGAACAAGCAATCCATTAGAAGAGTCAAATAGACTATAAAGTCTATTATCTTCTCCATGTTAAAAGTCCATCAACAATGTTTTATCCCTATAACATCAATCAACAATTCCTGTCCACAATCACATGTATAACTCATAATCGTAATTGTTGTTCTAAATTCCTTTTCTCATCCAGGACAAAGGTAATTTTTATCACCTGAAATATCAAAGATCATGGTTATACTAAATCACAGTTCATGTTCATAATCATACTAATAAATCCATCTTTGCACTACGGCCAAAGATATACATCAATAAGTCATCTTTGCACTACAGGCCAAAGATATTCATCAACAAGTCATCTTTGCACTACAGGCCAAAGATATTCAATTATATCATCATTTAGGACTGAGGATGATGAAAAAAATATTTTTAAAGAAACGAATCCAGTGAAACAAAATGACAAGGATTAAGGATTACGGATTCGTACTTTATTTTATCCATGCCCAAAAATACCTCAAAAATAATCATAGTGGTGTAAAATTCAAGAATGATCAAAACATGGATACAATCAAAGCTAGTATCCACAATAGATATTTTAGACGAAAAGGGAAAATTTTCATTTTTCGATGAATAGTGCCGTATTCGTGAATAGTGTCGTATACGTGAATAGTGTCGTATACGTGAATAATAACTCCGACACCAAAAGATAGTAATTTCACAAAAAAAACATCTTCCCGCTTCGTGAATAGTACTCGTGAATAGTAACTCGTGAATAGTAACTCATGAATAGTAACTCGTGAATAGTAACTCATGAATAGTAACTCCGACATGAAAAAGTTTCAAATTTGATAAAAAATTCCAACCAATATTTCGGCATAATGATATTGAAGAAATAATATCATTTTAGAAGAAAATAACCTCCCTTACTATCCCTTACCTCGAAAGACAGTACCTCTGACTGGAATAACACTGAACGAACTTGCACCGTATAGCAATACTCAAAGTATACTCAAAATACTCACAAGAATACGCTCGATAATATAGAGAGAGAAAACTTCAGTTTCTGGTGTGATTTTCAATTCTAACCAAAGCACCCTATTTATAGAAAAATGCTTAAAACACCAAAGCAGAAAATTTAATTTAATAATATTATTTATAAAAATTTTCTACGCATTCTTAGAATCTGAAAATCAGAATACAAACCACATGCTACCTTCTAGAAGAAGTAAAAAAAACGTTTTTTATAAAATAAATAATTAAAACTTCCAAAAATCAATTATTTCGGAGCTTCGGAACTTCAATAATTCATAATAAATAGCCCTTTTGTCAGAAAATTCAAATCTCGCGAGTTTTTATAGGAAATTCAATTCTCTACAACTTTGCAGAAGAAAGTTTTTCCAAATTCCAAACAGAAATTGGCCGAAATCCACAAACGGGCGATTTTTGAGGCTATAACCAAATTTTCAGTCAATAAATAGGGTCCACCGACACATAAAATATGCTTTAAATATTTTTGGTAACAAAAATACTCCTCCACATATACTTATATACCCCACATTCATCGTAAAAATATCATCATTATTATATTATTAAAATATAATAATATATTTAAATGAATTATTTTATCAGAAAAAGATAAAATATTAATTTTCAACAATTGTCACATTTAAAAATTTTCTCCATCTATATCCACATAAAATCAATATTTTCCTTATCATATGAATCAATAATTAATTATTCACAAATGATATTACAGAATCACAATATTGACAACCAGGCAGTTCCCAGGAAAGAGGGGGCTTTCCAATAAGAATTTCTCCTTACTGGCGCGCAATTAGGTGACCAAACATCTCCTTAGACAGAACTTTCTAGACATTACCAATAATGTTATCAAATAATATTATTCAGATAATATGAATTATTGCTTCGATAATGGAAAATACTGTGTAGTGACAATTATTGAAACAACAGTAATATAAAATATCAATGCAGCAATTATTGAATCAATAAAATAAAATACTGAACAGTAATTACTGTAACAATTATTGAGTAGTGCCTTCTTACGTAAGAATCAATAATTGGTGCAATACCGTGTCCGACTGTGCAACAACGCGTATTACTTTACTTTACCCACCGGGTATTCCAACAGTGTTAACAGTAACGATTACGCCGTTATTTTTAAAAAACTTTTATTTGTCGTTTTCTTCATCCGACAATTATTCTGTTACGGGGCCCACAAAAGGCTGCGCCGTCGTACGACTATTCCTCGACATAAAGAATATTCTACGACCAAACGAATATTCCCCGACAACAATGAGTATTTTATAACCACTTGCTTATTTTTGAAAAAAAATTCATATATCACCCTTAACTTTAACCTTTTTATCAATTTAACCATTTACTGAATTGTAAATATAAGAAAAATTGAATACTTTTATTTCATAAAATTCGGGGTCTTACAATCTCCCCTCCTTATGAAATTTCGTCCCCGAAATTTACGTACCTGGTATTTCAAAAAGTTGAGAATACCTTGCTTTCATTTCAGATTCTATCTCCCGAGTTATTATGATTTCTCCATTATTCATCTCCCGTGATAACTTCATTTGCATTCCTCATTTGTTGGGAAGTCATGACAACCGCTATCCCTCGAACTACCCGGTTTTGACTTGTCTGGGGCAGCATTTGGCGTCATCACTACCGTTGGAACATACTTTTCTATAGGGCATATTCCTCCCTCAACTGCCTCTTCGTACTCCTGATTCATGATCTGAATCATCAATCTTCCATCCATATCAAATTCAGGTTGACCACTCTGTACAGGGTAATTTAAAACTCAATGTTTAGTTCTCCCAATTGCTTTCCAAAAAGAGAAATTCATATCATCTATTTTAGCCTTCTTAGATCGAACATCTCTTTCCACAATATCCACGTGTCGTGTGGCTTTTACCCATGCATCACTTATTCTCACTCGTTTAGTTTTTTCTTCTTTCAGCTCAGATTCCATCTTTATCATCTTATACTCTGCCAAAGAATGCTTCTGTTCAAGCATCACATATCGGGTAACACAAACTTGAATTTTTACATCCTTTTGCTCCACGACTGCCTGCAATTCTTCAGCCTGCTCTTCTAACTCATGAATACGATTTTGCAATTCTACATTTTGATCATAAAATACCTCTAATAAACTCTCCTCAGGTACCTCTTCTTCCTCTTCTTCCTCTTCTTCCTCGCTCTCAGCTGTTACCTCTGCGACTATCTCGGGTGAAACTATCAATTCTTCACTCACCACATGGATATCTCTAATTCCTTCTTCGTCTGTCATCACATTAGTGATTAGAGGTATCCCAACAGTCTCATTCACTCCATTGTTAGCATTCTCAGCAGCCATTCTCAAATACTGCCATAAAACAAGGGTTAATTAAACAAATTAACATATCACATAATATCCATATATTATGACCGACCAACAATTAAGCTTAGGTAGGATATACTAGCGAAGGATTTACTCATCTCTCACCTCCTAGTTCTAATCCCGATCTCCGCCAGAGATCATATCCCTAAGCTCTAATACCAACTGTGACAACCCCAAAATAGGTCCATTCCATCCAACCCATTCCGAGTCGCCAAATACATGGTACAGAAAACAACTACAACTCTATTACAACAATTGTCGTGCAAAATACAACAACACATATGCTGTGAGTTTGTATACAAATATATATCAACTGTGACTCATGTCCCAACCGTGGACATCACCTCATACTGACACTTTACATAAAGGTATAGTCGAAAACTGTTTTAGAAATTAGAATCTTTGGGAAGTGCTCAAGGAAACCTTCGTACATGGGAGGCCATGCGTCTAGGTTATTATAGATATCATATGGCCACAGAATTATCATTGGTTGACCCAATAGACCCCAAAGAAAAACAAGAAGATTACTATCATATTCTTCCCAATGGCAAGTCTTCTCCTGACATATCATTATCTCCACTGTCTCTAATTGAGAGTTATGTTTCAAATAGACTCCAAGATCATATAGATAGTGCTGGTAGATATATTCAGCAAGTGGATGAGCACATCCATGTTTTATGATGACACGAGGTGGTATGTCATTAGACATCTTGTATGACAGTGGCAAAACACCCTTCCAAGTTAAATTCACCTCACCCTCAACATCTATAGACCACCGTTCTATTCCCTTGTTATTCCCCCGCTCGACCCAGCTACACTCGTATTACCTGAAAGGAATTGTGAAGCAAAAGGGTGAGCACAACTAGCTCAGTAAAGAATGTCATGACTAAAGATAAATAAATTATCAATAGCCTTTAACAGTAATAAATCAGAGATTTAGAACATATGGTATATGATAAAAAATTTCAACCATAGTTGCAGCGGAACAAGCAATCCATTAGAAGAGTCAAATAGACTATAAAGTCTATTATCTTCTCCATGTTAAAAGTCCATCAACAATGTTTTATCCCTATAACATCAATCAACAATTCCTGTCCACAATCACATGTATAACTCATAATCGTAATTGTTGTTCTAAAAACCTTTTCTCATCCAGGACAAAGGTAATTTTTATCACCTGAAACATCAAAGATCATGGTTATACTAAATCACAGTTCATGTTCATAATCATACTAATAAATCCATCTTTGCACTACGGCCAAAGATATACATCAATAAGTCATCTTTGCACTACAGGCCAAAGATATTCATCAACAAGTCATCTTTGCACTACAGGCCAAAGATATTCATCAACAAGTCATCTTTGCACTACAGGCCAAAGATATTCATCAACAAGTCATCTTTGCACTACAGGCCAAAGATATTCAATTATATCATCATTTAGGACCGAGGATGATGAAAACATGGATACAATCAAAGCTAGTATCCACAATAGATATTTTAGACGAAAAGGGAAAATTTTCATTTTTCGATGAATAGTGCCGTATACGTGAATAGTGTCGTATACGTGAATAATAACTCCGACACCAAAAGATAGTAATTTCACAAAAAAAACATCTTCCCGCTTCGTGAATAGTACTCGTGAATAGTAACTCGTGAATAGTAACTCATGAATAGTAACTCGTGAATAGTAACTCTGACATAAAAAAGTTCCAAATTTGATAAAAAGTTCCAACCAATATTTCGGCATAATGATATTGAAGAAATAATATCATTTTAGAAGAAAATAACCTCCCTTACTATCCCGTACCTCGAAAGACAGTACCTCTGACTGGAATAACACTGAACGAACTTGCACCGTAAGCAATACTCAAAGTATACTCAAAATACTCACATGAATACGCTCGATAATATAGAGAGAGAAAACTTCAGTTTCTGGTGTGATTTTCAATTCTAACCTAAGCACCCTATTTATAGGAAAATGCTTAGAACACCAAAGCAGAAAATTTAATTTAATAATATTATTTATAAAAATTTTCTACGCATTCATAGAATCTGAAAATCAGAATACAAACCACATGCTACCTTCTAGAAGAAGTAAAAAAAAAACGTTTTTTATAAAATAAATAATTAAAACTTCCAAAAATCAATTATTTCGGAGCTTCGGAACTTCAATAATTCATAATAAATATCCCTTTTGTCAGAAAATTCAAATCTCGCGTAGTTTTTATAGGAAATTCAATTCTCTACAACTTTGCAGAAGAAAGTTTTTCCAAATTCCAAACAGAAATTGGCCGAAATCCACAAACGGGCGATTTTTCAGGCTATAACCAAATTTTCAGTCAATAAATAGGGTCCATCGACACATAAAACATGCTTTAAATATTTTTGGTAACAAAAATACTCCTCCTCCACATATACTTATATACCCCACATTCATTGTAAAAATATCATCATTATTATATTATTAAAATATAATAATATATTTAAATAAATTATTTTATCAGAAAAAGATAAAATATTAATTTTCAACAATTGTCACATTTAAAAATTTTCTCCATCTATATCCACATAAAATCAATATTTTCCTTATCATATGAATCAATAATTAAGTATTCACAAATGATATTACAGAATCACAATATTGACAACCAGGCAGTTCCCAGGAAAGAGGGGGCTTTCCAATAAGAATTTCTCCTTACTGGCGCGCAATTAGGTGACCAAATCTCTCCTTAGACAGAACTTTCTAGACATTGCCAATAATGTTATCAAATAATATTATTCAGATAATATGAATTATTGCTTCGATAATGGAAAATACTGTGTAGTGACAATTATTGAAATAACAATAATAGAAAATATCAATGCAGCAATTATTGAATCAATAAAATAAAATACTGAACAATAATTACTGTAACAATTATTGAGTAGTGCCTTCTTACGTAAGAATCAATAATTGGTGCAATACCGTGTCCGACTGTGCAACAACGCGTATTACTTTACTTTACCCACCGGGTATTCCAACAGTGTTAACAGTAACGATTACGCCGTTATTTTTAAAAAACTTTAATTTGTCGTTTTCTTCATCCGACAGTTATTCTGTTACGGGGCCCACAAAAGGCTGCGCCGTCGTACGAATATTCCCCGACAGAAAGAATATTCTACGATCAAACGAATATTCCATGACAACAATGAGTGTTTTATAACCACTTGCTTATTTTTGAAAAAAAATTCATATATCACCCTTAACTTTAACCTTTTATCAATTTAACCATTTACTAAATTGTAAATATAAGAAAAATTGAATACTTTTATTTCATAAAATTCGGGGTCTTATAAAAGATATTCAATAATATCATCATTTAGGACTGAGGATGATGAAAAATATTTTAAAAAAAAACGAATCTTGTGAAATAAAAGAACAAATAATAAGGATTCGTACTTTAAACAGTCCAAGTTCAAAAATACTTCATAAATAACCATAGTGAAGTAAATTTCAAGAATGATCAAAACATGGATACAATCAAAACTAGTATCCATAATAGATATTTTGGACATAAACAAAAATTTAATTTTTCTGTGAATAATGTCGTATTCGTGAATAGTGCCGTATACGTGAATAGTAACCCCGACACTAAAAGACAAGAATTTCACAAGAAAAATCTTACCAATATTCCGGCATAATGATATTAGAAGAAATAATATCATTTTTTTAAAAAATAATATCCCTTACCTCGAAAAGACAGTACTTCTAGCTAGAATACCAGATATAGTGTTGAAGGGAACTTGCACCGTATAACAACACTCATGGTATCAAAATACTCACAAGAATACGCTCGATAATATAGAGAGAGAAAACTTTAGTTTCTGGTGTGATTTTCAATTCTAACTTAAGCACCCTATTTTATAGAAAAATGCTTAGAACACCAAAGCAGAAAATTTAATAAAATAATATTATTTATAAACTAAATTCTTACGCACACCACCAGCTGATT
Organism: Panax japonicus; assembly: GCA_020205505.1. Lineage (NCBI taxonomy): Eukaryota > Viridiplantae > Streptophyta > Magnoliopsida > Apiales > Araliaceae > Panax > Panax japonicus. The sequence goes on along the minus strand of CM035110.1, from coordinate 22,569,324 downwards.
TCAACCACTTAACACATGTCCCACAAATGAAAAAAACATTTTTCTTAATTAAAATATTTTAAACTTCAAAAATTAATTATTCTGAAACTTAGGAACTTCAATAATTCATAAAAAATAGCCCTTTTATTAGAAAAATTCATACTTTATGTCCTTTCCATAGGAAATTCCATTATCTACAATTTTGCAGAAGAAAGTTTTTCCAAATTCCAAACAAAAATTGACTGAAATCCACAAACGGGCGATTTTACATGCTATAATCAAATTTCAGTCAAGAAATGGGCCCACAAACATGTTTAACATGTTTTAAACAATTTTTAGTGACAAAAATACTATTCCTCCTTATTTATTCATATACCCCACATTCATTGTAAAAATATCACCATTATTATATATTAAAATATAATAATATATTTAAATAAATTATTTTATCAGAAAAGATAAAATATCAAATTTCAACAATTGTCATATTAAAAATTTTCTTCATCTATATCCACATAAAATGAATATTTTCCTTATCATATAAATCAATAATTAATTATTCACAAATAATATTAAAAAATCACAATATCGACAACCAAGCCATTCCCAAGAAAGAGGGGGCTTTTCAATAAGGATTTCTCCTTACTGGCGCACAATTAGGTGACCAAACCTATCCTTAGACAGAACTTTCTAGACATTACCAATAATGCTATCTAATAATATTATTCAAATAATATGAATTATTGATTTGATAATGGGAAATACTGTGCAGTGACAATTATTGAAACAATAATAATATAAAATATCAACGCAAAAATTATTGAATCAATAAAATAAAATATTGAACAGTAATTACTGTAACAATTATTGAGTAGTACATTCTTACATAAGAATCAATAATTGGTACAATACTGTGTCCTACTGTGTTTTAACCACCGAGTATTTCAACAATATTAACGGTAACAACTATGCCGTTATTTATAAACAACTTATACTTGTCATTTTTTTCATCCAATCGCTTTCCGTTATAGGGCCCACACAAGGCTGCGCCGTCTTACGAATATTCCCCGACAGCAAGAATATTCCACGACCAAACGAATATTACCCGACAATAATGAATATTTTATAACCACTTGCTTATTTAAAATATTTATGCATTTTACCCATAACTAACCACATTAATCAAATCAACCCTTACTATTTCAAAATAATAAATAGAGGAAATTCAATTTCATTTATAATAAGTTGAGGTCTTACAACCTCCCCTCCTTCTGAAATTTCGTCCTCGAAATTGACGTACGTACCTGATGTTTCGAAAAGGTGAGGATACCTCGCTTTCATTTCCGTTTCCAACTCCCAAGTCATTTTCTCAATAGCATGGTTCCTCCACAAAACTTTGACTTGTGGTATTACCTTTGTGCGTAAGACATGCTCCTTCCTATCCAAGATGTAAGACCCCAAAAATTTTTAAATAAAAAGGAATTTCCTTTATTTATTTTTTTTGAAATAGTAAGGGTGAATTTGATTAATGTGGTTAGTTATGGGTAAACTGTGCAAATATTTTAAATAAGCAGGTGGTTATAAAATATTCATTGTTGTCGGGAAATATTCATTTGGTCGTGGAATATTCTTGCTGTCGGGGAATATTCGTACGACGGCGCAGTCTTTTGTGGGCCCCATAACGGAAAGCGATTGAATGAAGAAAACGACAAGTATAAGTTGTTTATAAAAAATGGCGTAGTTGTTACCGTTAATACTGTTGGAATACCCGGTGGTTAAAACACAGTAATACGCATTGTTGCACAGTAATACGCGTTGTTGCACAGCAGCACACGGTATTGCACCAATTATTGATTCTTACGTAAGAAGGCACTACTCAATAATTGTTACAGTAATTACTGTTCAGTATTTTATGTTATTGATTCAATAATTGCTGCATTGATATTTTATATTACTGTTGTTTCAATAATTATCATTACACAGTATTTTCCATTATCAAAGCAACAATTCATATTATCTGAATAATATTATTTGATAACATTATTGGCAATGTCTAGAAAGTTCTGTCTAAGGAGAGGTTTGGTCACCTAATTGCGCGCCAGTAATGAGAAATTCTTATTGGAAAGCCCCCTCTTTCCTGGGAACTGCCTGGTTGTCAATATTGTGATTCTGTAATATTATTTGTGAATAATTAATTATTGATTTATATGATGAGGAAAATATTAATTTTATGTGGATATAGATGGAGAAAATTTTTAATGTGACAATTGTTGAAAATTTATATTTTATCTTTTTCTGATAAAATAATTCATTTAAATATATTATTTTAATAATATATTAACCGTGATATTTTTACAATGAATGTGGGATACATGAGTATATGAGGAGGAAGAGTATTTTTTTGTGGCATTAAATATTTAACACAGATTTTGTGTGTCGGTAGACCTATTTCTTGACTGAAATTTTGATTATAGCTTGTAAAATCGCATGTTTGTGGATTTCGGTTAATTTCTATTTGGAATTTGAAAAAACTTTCTTCTGCAAAGTTGTAGAGAATTGAATTTCCTATTAAAAGTCGCGAGATTCGAATTTTCTGGCAAAAGGGCTATTTATTATGAATTATTGAAGTTCCGGAGTTCCGAAATAATTGATTTTTGGAAGTTTAAAATATTTTTAATAATAAAAACGTTTTTTATTTATTTTTCTAGAAGGGAGCATGTGTTCAGTGACTGATTTCAGATTCTAGGTTGGTGTAGGAAGTTGTAGAAATAATAATAATAATATAATAAATTTTCTGCTTTGGTGTTCTAAGCAATTTCCTATAAATAAGTGCTTAGTTTAGAATTGAAAATCACACCAGAAACTGAAGTTTTTTCTCTCTATATTATAGAGCGTATTCTTGTGAGTATTTTGAGTATACTTTGAGTATTGCTATACGGTGCAAGTTCAAGTCATAGCCTATATCCGGTGTTTCAACTAGAAGTACTGTCTTTCGAGGTAAAGGATGTTATTTTCTTCTCAAATGATATTATTTCTTCAATATCATTATGCTGAAATATTGGTTGGAAGTTTTTATCAAATTTGAAACTTTTTCATGTCGGAGTTACTATTCATGAGTTACTATTCCCGAGTTACTATTCATGAGTTACTATTCATGAGTTACTATTCATGAGTTACTATTCACGAGTACTATTCACGAAGCGTGAAGATGTTTTTTGTGAAATTTCTATCTTTTGGTGTCGGAGTTACTATTCACGTATACGGCACTATTCACGTATACGGCACTATTCACGAATACGACACTATTCACCGAAAAATGAAATTTCTTATTTTTGTCCAAAATATCTATTCTGGATACTAGCTTTGATTGTATCCATGTTTTGATTATTCTTGAATTTTACTTCAGTATGATTATTTATGAATTATTTTTGAACTCGAATTGTTTAAAGTACGAATCCTTAATACTTGTTATTTTGTTTCACTGGATTCGTTTCCTTTAAAATATTTTTCATCATCCTCAGTCCTAAATGATGGTGTTACTGAATATCTTTGGCCTGTAGTGCAAAGATGGTTGATTTTATTATGAATATCTTTGGCTCGTAGTGCAAAGATGTACAGGTGTTGAGATGAACATAAACAATTGATGAATATCTTTGGCCGTAGTGCAAAGATGAACAAGTGTTTAGATGAACCTGACCAACAGATGAATATCTTTGTCCTGTAGTGCAAAGATGAATATTTGATTTGTTATGTATATTGATTAATGTTACAGGGATACAATATCGATGATGGATTTTTAAATTCATAGATGATAGTAGATTTCATTCTCTACTTAACTCTTCTAATGAATTATTGTTTCCGCTGCAGTTGTTGATCTAAAACTTGTTGTCTATTGTATTCTATCAGATTTTTCCCTGTTGAAGACTACGGATAATTTGATGTACATTATCTTAGTCATAATATTCTTTACTGGGCTAGTTGAGCTCACCCTTTTTCTTGTTGTTCTATTTTTTCTTCTCAGGAGACGAGAATGTAGCGAGTACGAGTCGGGGGATGTAATGATGGTTCTAGAGAGAGTTGTTTAGTAGTCCTCACCATTTTTGTAAAATAATGTATCAATAATTATGATGGGGATTTATTTGCATGTGGATATTGCCTAGATGACAATGTTTGTATTCAAACTCACAGCTTATGGGTTGTAAAAGTTGTAGTTGTTTCTGTACCATGTATTTGACAACTCAGAATGGGTTGGGTGGAATGGACCTATTTTGGGGGTGTCACACAAGATCTTGACCGGTACCTCCTCATACGTTAAATCTTCGGCTATCTCGTCCGGTTCTAACTCAATAACGTGATTTGGGTCTTTCACATATTTACGAAGCACAGATATATGAAAAACATTATGAACACAAGACATACTTGGAGGTAACGCGAGTCTATAGGCTACATTTCCTACTCGGTCAAGAATCTGAAATGGACCAATAAATCGTGGATTGAGCTTTCCTCTCTTCCTGAATCTTGTAACTCCCTTCCATGGGGCAACACGCAACAATACATGATCCCCAATACTAAATTCCACGTCCTTTCGATGAAGATCCGCATAACTCTTTTGTCGATCTTGTGCCATTTGTATACGTTGTCGAATCATTTGGATCTTTTCTGTAGTAATACGTACCAACTCTGGTCCCAACAATGTTGCTTCACCCACCTCATCCCAACATACTGGAGAGCGACACTTTCTTCCATACAATTCTTCGAATGGAGTTACCCCTATACTTGCCTGATAACTGTTGTTATAGGAGAATTCCACCAATGGTAAATACTTATCCCAACTCCCTTTGAAGTCTAGGACACAGAGTCTTAATAGATCTTCAAGAGTTTGAATAGTCCTCTCTGATTGTCCGTCCATTTGAGGATGGTATGCCGAACTAAATCGTAAATCTGTGCCCATAGCCTTTTGCAAACTAACCCAAAATCGTGAAGTGAATCTTGGGTCACGATCCGAAACTATGGATATTAGCATGCCATGCAATCTCATAATCTCATTTACATACATATGACCAAGACGTTCAATGGAATAAGTCTCCCGTATCGGCAAGAAATGAGCAGACTTGGTTAATCTATCAACAATAACCCAAATAACATTTATGCTTTGAGAAACCATGGGAATACCCATAACGAAATCCATGGTAATGTGTTCCCACTTCCATTTCGGAATCTCAAGTGGTTACAATGGACCCTTAGGCACTTGATGCTCCGCCTTCACACGTTGACAAGTTAAACACCTTGAGATAAACTTTGCAATCTCTCTTCATATTGTTCCACCAAAATGTATGTCGAAGATCACGATACATTTTGGTACTTCCAGGATGGATTGCAAACGATGTATTGTGTGCCTCCATCATGATCTTGTTCTTCAAATCAGAGTCGTTAGGAACACAAAGTCTGGAGTGGACTCAAAGTATTCCTTCTTCATCGATTCTTGCTTCTGGAATAGAACCTTCTTGTACTTTCTTCTTCATATGCATCAGCTCCTAGTCTGTGGCTTGAACAACTTTAACTTTATCGATTAAAGTTGGTTCTATGCGTATACTTGACATCATCGTACTTGTTCCTGCATATGATCTTCTACTCAACGCGTCAGCTACCACGTTTGTTTTTCCAGGATGGTATTGACTGGTGTGGTCATAATCTTTTAACAGCTCGAGCCAACGTTGTTGCCGCATGTTGAGTTCCTTTTGGGTGAAGAAATATTTGAGACTTTTATGGTCTGAATATATCTCCACTTTCTCCCCATATAGATAGTGCCTCCAGATCTTTAGCGCGAAAACGACTGCTGCCAACTCTAGATCATGAGTAGGATAATTCCTCTCATACTCTTTAAGTTTTCGCGAGGCATTGGCTATGACTTTCCCACGTTGCATGAGAACACATCCTAACCCTTTTCCTGAAGCATCGCTGTAGATAACAAATCCATCCGAACCAGATGGTATTGTCAGAACAGGTGCCGAAATGAGTCTCCTCTTAAGCTCTTGGAAACTCTTTTTGCATTCCTCGCTCCATACGAATTTTGTATCTTTTCGAGTCAGTTGAGTTAATGGGGGTAGCGATTCGAGAAAATCCTTCCACGAATCTCCGATAATAATCAGCTAGGCCTAGAAAGATACGTACTTCGGTTACCGACTTCGGTTTCTCCCAACTTTGTATTGCTTCAATCTTCGTCGGGTCAACAGATACTCCATGTTTTGACATCACGTGCCCAAGGAATGCTACTTCCTCGAGCCAGAACTCGCATTTCTTCAACTTGGCATATAGCTTGTTTTCACGAAGCCTTTGGAGTACCAGCTTCAAATGGTGCTCATGATCTTCACAACTTTTGGAATATATGAGGATGTCATCAATAAAGACAACAACGAACTGATCCAAATATTCATTGAATATCTGGTTCATCATATCCATGAAAGCCGCAGGAGCATTAATTAATCCGAAAGACGTGACTAAGAATTCATAATGCCCGTACCGAGTTCTGAAGGCAGTCTTTGGAATATCCTCAGTTCTAATCTTCAGCTGATGATATCCAGAACGAAGATCGATCTTTGAAAAAAAATTGTGCTCCTTGCAACTGGTCAAACAGGTCATCAATACGAGGTAGCGGATACCTATTCTTGATAGTGACGTGTTTTAATTCTCGATAGTCAATACAAAGTCGCATACTTCCGTCTTTCTTCTTTACAAATAAAATAGGAGCACCCCAAGGAGATGTACTAGGACGAATGAACCCGATATCCAACAATTCCTGTAGTTGGACTTTTAACTCCTGAAGTTCAATATGAGCCATTCGATATGGGGTTTTAGAAATGGGCTTTGTACCAGGTTCAAGATCAATAAAGAATTCAACTTCACTTTCTGGGGGTAGACCGGGAAGTTCTTCAGGAAATATGTCAGGAAATTTACTAACAACAAGAATATTATTCAAATCCGACGTGTCTTTATTCAAATCCATAACATGGGCTAAGAAAGCTTGACTTTCATTTTTTAATAAAGGAATAACTTTATGACTTGATATAACAGTGATTGATTTTAGTGGTTTAGTTACTTGAATTCGTACAACAGGTTGGTTAGGAATATAAAAACTAAAAACCTTACGAAAACAATCAATTTTGGCATGATGAGTAGTTAACCAATCAATCCCTAAAATCATATCAAAAGCAAGTATCTTTAAAGAGATAAGATCAACAGGTAATGTGATGGTGCCAACTTGGATCAAACAAGATTTATAAACAGTGGATGCGATGAAAGTTTCTCCTAACGGAGTCTCCACAGATAAATCAAAGTCTAATTTATCCGGAGTCAAGTTTAAACGTTGAGCACAAGCAGGAGAGATAAATGAATGGGCAGCACCGGTATTTAGTAAGGTATAAACTTCACAAGAATTTATGATTAGCTTACCCGTGATCACTGTTGGGTAAAATCTATATACGCACAACACGCAAGTATACGTGGTCAACAAGTAATAAAGTGATAAGTTGAGTATCGTTCCCACAGAGAATTATTTAATAAAAATCACCAAGTACTAACCCGTAACCAACTCAATCTTATTTAAACGAATGAATTTAATGTTATAAATTAAAATATTTAACTAAACTAATTCTAATTACCACTAATTAAAAATCAGATTATGGAGAATTAAGATCACAACTTCACTTATTGCTTCATTTAGGTTAACACACTTCTCATCAATTATTCTCTATCCCAAATTGTTAATCAAGAACACGAAAGTAGTATTAACCACCTCTCGATGCACTAATACCGTATTAACGTCAATCCACAATTAAGATAGAAATCCGTTAAACACCTTAATCAACTAACCCACTATATCTCTATGTGAATTACAATTGAAGAAAGTTGAAGAACAAGTTCTCTATAAGACTACATGCGGCGTCAAGCATATCTCTACCTTAACACTCATCAAGTTTAAGCTACTAACAAAATCCTGAACACATGCTATCATGATTAGATCTAAATCTATACTTCATCTCTCGAGTTCATATAGATTATCACGGTAATTGATGGCCAAGCAATTAAACAATTAAGTCCAAACCACAATAGACAATTCTCACAATAGAACATAATAATTGATAACGAAGCATATTAAAATAAACTACACAATAAGATCCATTGTAATCTCAAAACAAAGAATTAGTTCATGATTATTGAATGTAAACTAAGAATCCACAATTGAATAATCATTAAAAGATAAAGATAGAAGAAGATGAGAAGAAATAATCTATTGTCAGTAGACTTGACGCTCCCTCCTTGCTCCTACTTTGAATCTTCAATGGTCTCCAAGTTGCTTCAATCTCCAAATCTAATTAGAACTAGGGTTATGTTCTAATCTAAAGGAGTGTTTAATCTAGTCTAATCTATGTAATCCCCTAAGCTAAGCTATGTAATCTCCCTTTATTTTATGCCTTACATCATGTATTTATAGGTTACAAGTCTAATTTTTAGCTTAGGAACAAACCCAATCCAATTTGGAGTCAAAAAGGTGTCAAAATTCGCCCAAAACGCAAAACTCTGCTTCCTAGCGCCTAGGCGCTTGATTTTGTACTGTCTGGACCGCCTAGGCGCTTGGTCTAGCCTTGGTTACTGACTTGGAGCGCCTAGGCGCTTGATTTAGTCTTGGCTGGAGCGCCTAGGCGCTTGCTGCTTTTTCTGACATTTTCTACTCCGACGTCCTTTGGGAAAATGGCAATAACTTCTTCGTCCGAACTCCGATTTAGATGATTCAAGATGATCCAGAAAAAGGAAAAGTAGATCTACAACTTTCATTCTTGAAGTTTCACGAAATAATATTCGGAGCTATAGTCAAATTGGCTCTGAAGTGACTGCTGTGTAAATGGCAAGCCGGAAACGCGAATCTAGCCACCCCGAACATCGATCCAAGTAACTTTTGTCCCAATTCCTACAAAACAATATAAAACATGCATGAATAGACAAAAACACATAAAAACATCCTAAAAGACTTGAGAACAACAATAAATTAAGCTTGAATGTATCCAATTCATGTGTATAAAACACACTCATCAAATACCCCCAAACTTAAACCTTTGCTTGTCCTCAAGCAAAAACACAAAAATGTTATGCAATGCAATGTAATGAAACTAATCTATATGCCTACGAATCCAACAGTAATGACAGAAACAAGTCTATTTAACCGGCCTTAGAGAAATCAAGTAAACATGATAATACATCATATTTAAACAAATCAGTAATTTCTCAATCAATCATCAAATCTTAGACTGTTATCACTGATATAGTGCGTGTGTGCTCCACAACAATGTTAACTGATATAAAGTTAAATTTAAGACATAATAGATATCTTCGAAGGCATCATAAAGTGCAAATTCACAAAATTCACGAACAAGCTAAATCCAACTAAAGTCAAACATCCACCAAGTTCAAGAGTCCAATCCGGGATACTTATGCTTTACTTTTCATCACGGGGGCTTTTTGCTCTTTTTCCGTTTTGTTATATTTCTTTTTTTTATTTTTTTTCCCTTTTTTTTTAACCATGAATGTGCAATGTCTCATTCCATTAGGCTAACAGTGTCACCCCTTAGCGAGCTTTCGACCAACGACTCCCAGACCATATAAGACCTTAGGGCGCTAGGTTTTAAGATACCCCTTCGGGCGTACTTGCTCAAGTAACAAAGGCCCCGAAACAAAACTAGCCAAGGTATTATTTTTTTTTCTTTTCTTTTTTTTTTTAGCTTATATATCCCAAATTTTTCCCCCAAACTTAAGTTTTTATCTAAATTCAGTCATCTTCGCCTATTCATGTCTTTCATTCATTCAAACTAGCATTATCCTCTAGAAGTCCATTATGTGTCAATTTAAAGTCAATCAGTCAACATAGTTATTTTTACTGTGCTATCCTTATTATATCAGTTTCAAACAGGTAAAGATTCAAATCATGACAAGAAATCACATCAAAGTCTTAACAGACAATACTATACTTATCTACTCAATTCCAATCTCATCACTGGCCAAAACAGACTTAAACTATCTAACGGCTGGAAACATGCAAATACTAAATTTTTTTTTAATGAATGCAAACTACATGAAAAACTATCAACTAAATACTATATGAATGCACTAGATGAATACTACATGCATGAACTGGAGCTGGACAATTACACCCCCAAACTTAAACTAGACATTGTCCTCAATGACTGAAATAGAAAAAATTAAAGCAGAGGACTTCCCTAAAAATATAGCAATCGTCCTCCTTGCCCGCTAAGTTTGGAGAATAGGCTAAGCACATGGAACAAATTGGGCACCACACTTGAATTTGACTTGAATAACCTGTAAAACCATGATAGAAGCAATTTTATTAAATCCTAAATAAATGCAAATTCAAAACTACTAATATAAAACTTAATAAAAACTAAAAATAAAAATTAAACTTGGGTTGCCTCCCAATAAGCGCTTGTTTTATAGTCTTTCAGCCTGACTTTTTCTGGTCAATGCTATCCAATTCCTGTTCGAAAGTTGAGGAACCCTCCATCCATCGGAAATAATATAGCTTTTGGTAGGTTCCCATTTGTGATAGCCATCAAGTTAAAGTCACCTAGCATGCTCTGGTTTGGTATGATCTCAACCAAGAACGTCCCACAGCTAGGTGTTTTCTTCATTGTGTATGTGATCACTTTGGGGCATGGAAGCTTGTCACACACAATGTGCTCTTCGTCTATCTTCTCTTTCTCGTCCCACCATGGATTCAAAATTGTACTCACTCTTATGTCAATAAGATCTTCGCCGACGACATGACTACCAAGCGGGCACGGTTTTGCAAATCTAACCAGATCGTTGAACTTTGGTGGAGACCCATTTAGATCTTTGTGGACCTCTATTTCATTATCCCCAATTGTCTCCACACTTCCTATACCTTGTGGCTCATCTAGTTGCAGATTTGGTTCGGGTTTTCCGTCAATTTCGTCATCCATGTCATAAAGCCAAGTGTTGGGAGGAAGGTTGCTTACGGCTTCGGTCATTTGCTCTATCTGATCCGCAAGATTTTGAATTGACCTCGCTTGATTACTCATTCTCTCCTCATTTGATGCTATGAACTTGTACACCAATTCCTCCAACCTTGAACTTTCTGTTTCAGTCTCGGAAGCCATGTATTGAGGACCATTGGTTGAGGTAGTGAGAAGTTGTTCCATTCGATTATTAAAATTTTGGGTTGATAACTCCTGACTCATTATCATCTCTTCTTTTTCTGCTATAGTCCTTAACATGAATTCTTTGAAATCTGAATTGTCTTCTTGTTGCATTGGAGGTGGATTTGAGAAATTTGATGGATATGTTGGATTTGGAGCAGAGTATTGGTCCTGATAGTTGTAGCTCCATGAAGAATCCGGGTGATACCCCCAAACTTGATGGTAATTATCATATGCATACTGGTTGAGGTATACACCACCTTGTTTTCGCCGCCCAAAACTAACGGTGCATTGATGACTCGGATGGTTGCCAGCACAATAGTCACACATAACTGCCATCCTCCGACTCTGTTGGGCTGCGATAACGTCCAACTCCCTCAAAAGTTCTTTAATTTGTGCTGACATTGCGGAAAGTGTCGCGAGTCTGTCAATCTCCTTTTCTTTTGGTTGAGTCATGTTCGTGTATGGCCATTGATACGCAAAGTCATCCATGGTACCTGAAAAGAGAGAAATATAGGAAGAGAATTAAAAATAAAAATAAAAATGTTTAAATTAAGACTAATTTGATTGAAGCTAATATTGGTAAAACTGTATTAAACTAATTCCCCGGCAACGGCGCCAAAAACTTGTTGGGTAAAATCTATATACGCACAACACGCAAGTATACGTGGTCAACAAGTAATAAAGTGATAAGTTGAGTATCGTTCCCACAGAGAATTATTTAATAAAAATCACCAAGTACTAACCCGTAACCAACTCAATCTTATTTAAACGAATGAATTTAATGTTATAAATTAAAATATTTAACTAAACTAATTCTAATTACCACTAATTAAAAATCAGATTATGGAGAATTAAGATCACAACTTCACTTATTGCTTCATTTAGGTTAACACACTTCTCATCAATTATTCTCTATCCCAAATTGTTAATCAAGAACACGAAAGTAGTATTAACCACCTCTCGATGCACTAATACCGTATTAACGTCAATCCACAATTAAGATAGAAATCCGTTAAACACCTTAACCAACTAACCCACTATATCTCTATGTGAATTACAATTGAAGAAAGTTGAAGAACAAGTTCTCTATAAGACTACATGCGGCGTCAAGCATATCTCTACCTTAACACTCATCAAGTTTAAGCTACTAACAAAATCCTGAACACATGCTATCATGATTAGATCTAAATCTATACTTCATCTCTCGAGTTCATATAGATTATCACGGTAATTGATGGCCAAGCAATTAAACAATTAAGTCCAAACCACAATAGACAATTCTCACAATAGAACATAATAATTGATAACGAAGCATATTAAAATAAACTACACAATAAGATCCATTGTAATCTCAAAACAAAGAATTAGTTCATGATTATTGAATGTAAACTAAGAATCCACAATTGAATAATCATTAAAAGATAAAGATAGAAGAAGATGAGAAGAAATAATCTATTGTCAGTAGACTTGACGCTCCCTCCTTGCTCCTACTTTGAATCTTCAATGGTCTCCAAGTTGCTTCAATCTCCAAATCTAATTAGAACTAGGGTTATGTTCTAATCTAAAGGAGTGTTTAATCTAGTCTAATCTATGTAATCCCCTAAGATAAGATATGTAATCTCCCTTTATTTTATGCCTTACATCATGTATTTATAGGTTACAAGTCTAATTTTTAGCTTAGGAACAAACCCAATCCAATTTGGAGTCAAAAAGGTGTCAAAATTCGCCCAAAACGCAAAACTCTGCTTCCTAGTGCCTAGGCGCTTGATTTTGTACTGTCTGGACCGCCTAGGCGCTTGGTCTAGCCTTGGTTACTGACTTGGAGCGCCTAGGCGCTTGATTTAGCCTTGGCTGGAGCGCCTAGGCGCTTGCTGCTTTTTCTGACATTTTCTGCTCCGACGTCCTTTGGGAAAATGGCCATAACTTCTTCGTCTGAACTCCGATTTAGATGATTCAAGATGATCCGGAAAGAGGAAAAGTAGATCTACAACTTTCATTCTTGAAGTTTCGCGAAATAATATTCGGAGCTATAGTCAAATTGGCTCTGAAGTGACTGTTGTGTAAATGGCAAGCCGAAAACGCGAATCTAGCCACCCCAAACATCGATCCAAGTAACTTTTGTCCCAATTCCTACAAAACAATATAAAACATGCATGAATAGACAAAAACACATAAAAACATCCTAAAAGACTTGAGAACAACAATAAATTAAGCTTGAATGTATCCAATTCATGTGTATAAAACACATTCATCAATCACCTCGTTTGGGTTCCTCGCATTTTGACCAGTCACGACAAACGCTCTTCCAGGAACCGTTGACTTTGACTTTTCTAGGACAATCTTTTGAGTCACCATCGCTGCTGGACTTGGTTTCGCTACTCTACAATCTCAAGCGATATGTCCTTCCTTTCCACAATTATAACATACTTTGAACTGTTGTGGGCAGTTTGGGCTGATATGTCCCTCTTTTCCGCATTTATAGCATACGACCGGTGGTCGTTCTCCTCCCTTAGAACCAGTTGCTGCTGGTGCTGACGTCTTCGCATTGTCATTGTTGAATCTTCTCTTTTTAAAATCTCCCCCTGACTCTCTTCTTCTATTTTTATGGCCATGATTACCACTAGAGTGGTTACCGCCTTTGTCCGTATTTTTCTTTCTCCACTGGTTATCGTTGTTCTAATGACTGTTGTCACCAGTATGATCCTGGTTGTGGTCCCTTGGTTGAACGCACTCGTTATCTCGCTCTAATAATCGAGCCCTGTTGACAACATCTAGATAGAGAGAAAATTTATGAGAAATGAGATATTGACGTATGACGGGTTTCAAACCTCTCAGAAACATCCACGTCATACGTTCCTCATTCTCCACCAAATGAGGTGCAAACCTGGATAACTTTGCAAACTTCGCCTCGTATTGGGACACCGTCATGTTGTTTTGTTTCAATCTAATAAATTCCATTTCCTTCATATGACGAATACTTTCAGGAAAGTAATTGTCATTGAACAGTTTATGAAATGTCTCCCAAGACATGCTGAGTGCGGCTGGATGGGTACGTTTCACAGATTCCCACAGGTAATCTGCCTCATTACGGAACATAAAGGTGGCGAATGGAACCTTCTATTCTTCCGTGCATCCCAAGACATCGAATATCTTGGTAATTTGTTTAACCCACGTTTTTGCCTTAATCGGATCCGGCTTTCCCCAGAATTCTGGTGGTCCCAACTTTTTGAACTGCTTGGCTGTGATAAACCGTGCGTTGCTATCATTTCCACCTGTATTTTGAACACGAGTCTCCCTCGTCTGATTTTGTATGAACTGTAAAAAGCTTCTAAACATCCCATCGTTCATCGTCTGGTCAGTGGTGTTGTTTACAAGAGGAACATTGCCAGCCTGTTGCACGTTCTCCTCATTGGTGAGTAAAGGAGTCTCCACAGTCTCATTTATTCTACTATTAGCATTCTCAGTTGCCATTCTCAAATACTGCCATAAAACAAGGGTTAATTAAAGAAATTGATATGCAACATAATAACCCTATACTCTGACCAACCAACAAATAAGCTTAGGTAGGACATACTAGCAAAGAATTTACTCGTCTCTCCCCTCCTAGTTCTATTCCCCGATCTTCGCCAGAGATCATATCCCTAAGCTCTGATACCAACTGTGACGCCCCCAAAATAGGTATACAACACCCATTCTGAGTCGCCAAATACATGGTACAGAAACAACTACAACTTTATTAATACAATTGTCGTGCAACATACGACAACACATAAACTGTGAGTTTAAATACAAATATTATCTTCTAGACAATATCAACACTCAAATAAGTCCTCATTACAATTATTGATACACTATTTTACAAAATAGTGAGAACTACTAAACAACTTCTAGAACCATCATTCTACACCCCAACTAGTACTCGCTACATTCTCGCCTCCTGAGAAGAAAAATGGAACAAAAGGGAAAAGGGTGAGCTCATCAGTTGGTCATGTTCATCTCAACACCCGTACATCTTTGCACTACGGGCCAAAGATATTCATAAGAAAATCAACCATCTTTGCACTACAGGCCAAAAATATTTTCGGTAATATCATCATTTAGGACTGAGGATGATGAAACATATTTTAAAGAAAACGAATCTAGTGAAACAAAAGAACAAATAATAAGGATTCATACTTTAAACAGTCCAAGTTCAAAAATACTTCATAAATAATCATAGTGAAGTAAAATTCAAGAATGATCAAAACATGGATAAAATTAAAGCTAGTATCCATAATATATATTTTGGACAAAACCGAATATTTAATTTTTTTGTGAATAGTGCCGTATTCGTGAATAGTGCTATATACGTGAATAGTAACTCCGACACTAAAAGACAAAAATTTCACAAGAAAAATCTTACTAATATTTCGGCATAATGATATTAGAAGAAATAATATTATTTTTTAAAAAAATAATATCCCTTACCTCGAAAAGACAGTACTTCTAGCTGGAATACCGGATATAGTGATGAAGGAAACTTGCACCGTATAGCAACAGTCAAGGTATCAAAATACTCACAAGAATACGCTCAATAATATAGAGAAGAAAACTTTAGTTTTTGGTGTGATTTTCAATTCTAACCTAAGCACCCTATTTATAGGAAAATGCTTAGAACACCAAAGCAGAAAATTTAATAAAATAATATTATTTATAAACTAAATTCCTACGCACACCACCAGTTGATTTCAACCACTTAACACATGTCCCACAAGTGAAAAAAATGTTTTTCTTAATTAAAATATTTTAAACTTCAAAAATTAATTATTCTAGAACTTCGAAATTCAATAATTCATAAAAAATAGCCTTTTTATCAGAAAAATTCGAACCTTATGTACTTTCCATAGGAAATTACATTCTCTACAACTTTGTAGAAGAAAGTTTTTCCAAATTCCAAACAAAAATTGACCGAAATCCACAAATGGACGATTTTACATGCTATAATCAAATTTCAGTCAAGAAATAGGCCCACAAACATGTTTAACATGTTTTAAACAATTTTTAGTTACAAAAATACTCTTCCTCCTTATTTATTCATATACCTCCCATTTATTGTAAAAATATCACCATTATTATATTATTAAAATATAATAATATATTTAAATGAATTATTTTATCAGAAAAGATAAAATATCAATTTTTAACAATTGTCACATTAAAAATTTTCTCCATCTATATCAACATAAAATGAATATTTTCCTTATGATATAAATCAATAATTAATTATTCACAAATAATATTACAGAATCACAATATCGACAACCAGACCGTTCCCAAGAAAGAGGGGGCTTTTCAATAAGGATTTTTCCTTACTGGCGCGCAATTAGGTGACCAAACCTCTCCTTAGACAAAACTTTCTAGACATTGCTAATAATGTTATCTAATAATATTATTCAAATAATATGAATTATTGATTTGATAATGAAAAATACTGTGTAGTGACAATTATTGAAACAACAATAATATAAAATATCAACGTAGTTATTATTGAATCAATAAAATAAAATATTGAACAGTAACCACTGTAAAAATTATTGAGTAGTGCCTTCTTACGTAAGAATTAATAATTGGTGCAATACCGTGTGCTACTGTATTTTAACCACCGAGTATTTCAACAGTATTAACGGTAACAACTACGTCGTTATTTATAAACAACTTATAATTGTTGTTTTCTTCATCCTAATCGCTTTCCGTTTTGGGGCCCACACAAGGCTGCGCCGTCGTACGAATATTTCCCGACAGCAAGAATATTCCACGACCAAACAAATATTCACCGACAATAATGAATATTTTATAACCACTTGCTTATTTAAAATATTTGCGCATTTTACCCATAACTAACCACATTAATCAAATCAACCCTTACTATTTCAAAATAATAAAGAGAGGAAATTCAATTTCATTTATAATAAGTTGGGGTCTTACACCATGAGTGACTCCAACCCTATTTTCAATACTTGATTTTATCTTTCTACTTACGAGACTGATTTTCAAACGAAATTGCGAAGATTTTTTAAAATTGAATCAAACTAGGTTATTAGATTACTTCTAGGCTAAAGTTAGAAGTAATATAGAGTCTTGATTCCTATTTGACGAAGAGTTTACACAACAATGTTTTCTTTAAATGACACCTTAAATTTTTTGTTGAACGAAACTAAAATTAAACTTTTCTTCGAATCAAATTCTTTATGCATAGGTTCAAAGATGCTCAAAAGTTGCTTTCACAATAATGCACTCACCAAAATTTTGAAGACCCTAAGAGATGAAACCTTAGACAATTTAATTATATTGTTTAGGATACGAAATCCTAGATTATATTTTCATCTTGACCACTAGGAGACGATACCCTAAATTTTGACTTAAATGACATAGGAGACAAGATTTTATGTTTTACAATTTGACTTAGATCTAAGAGACGATACCCTAGCTTTCAACTTGAATGACATAGGAAACGACATCCTATGTTTTATGATTCAACTCAAATCTAGGAGATGTCACCCTAGATATCAACATTCAAATTACGAAATTAAAATTGGCTCTAAGAAACGATACCCTAAATTTTCTTATGACACGACTTACTTAGGCATATAACACAAACACACACACATTACGACACTCGAGACAATTCATTTAATTTTGTGAGGAAAACATTAGAAAAGCGGTAATCGTGTTTCACGGAAGCCAGTGGGTGCCTAACATGTTCCCCTCGCTTAAACAAGCAATCAAATTTTATGAATCTCGATTGCGGATCAATTTTACGGAGTCACACGATGGATCATCTAGATTATCAAAATTTTAAAATCTAGATAAATTGGTACATTTATTTAAATCTTTACCAATTAATGACTATCTAATTGACCCACTTTAAAATTAAATTTTTGAACCCCATCAACATAAAGTTGATTTTTTTCAAAAATCGCCCATAAATCCATGATCTCTAAAAATTTAAAGGAATCAAAACGTGGACAGAGTTCATATTAAATTTGTAAAAATATATATATTAATCTTATATGTTGAAAAGGAGATCGTAGTATAAAATCTCATGTAAATGAAGAGTGAAATTAAATAATGTCTTAAAAATTATTAGCATTAGCAAAAATGAAAAACAATATTCTAATAATAATACAACTAAAATAAAATAAAAGGCAAAAAACAATGTAGCATGTATCATATATGTGATAAAATCAAAGACTGATGGAGAGAATATAATTTAATCGAAAATAATTGTGAGGAGGTCAAGGTTTTAATAATATATTTTTTTGGAGGACCACTTTTTGATTATGAAGATTTTAGTAATATATAATGTCAAGTTTTTATAATTATAGATAGATAGTAGTAATAGATTAGTTATTAAAATAATATGACTATATTTGTTTGTAAAAATTATACTTGGGATATAATTATTAATTTCATGTGATTTGTTTGTTTTTAAATTTAGATTTAAAATTATTTATCCATAGATTATAAAATAACTTAATATAAAAATTATTTAATACTATATTTATCTAAGTATTATAATTCTTATCATTTTAAATTAAATTTTTTAAAACAAAATTATCCTCAACTTTTTTTTTTTTTAAAATAACCATGATATCACGCATGATTCACTGTTATTCGCACAAGTACCACACTTAAATACTTGGAGAAGTGAACAATGAGTAAATGCCAAAAGAGGAACCAGTGTCAGTATGCTGGAAAGCCGAGTCCGTTTCAGGGTGTTTGGATAGCTATAAATTACTTATAAATTATACTCCATCCGTCCCAGGATAAAAATTATAGTGGATTTTTTACGTATATTAAGAATATGAATAAAATAATAAAATTATCTATAATAATATTTCATTAATCATTTCCAATGTGGGTGAGAAAATGACTTTCTAACTTTTCAATTCAAAATAATTTAAACACATACTACCTCCGTTCCTAAAAAATTATCGTTTAAGGTTTTAGCACATGGATTAAGAAAGTATCATTTACCAAGTAAAATTTGCGTAAAATTTCACCACTACCCCTTTATGGGAAGTTAAAAACTATTAATACAAGGGAAAAATTTTCTTGGGACAATGAGAGAATGTATAGGTAATATAGGAAATTAAATAATTTATTCTGCTCGAAAGTTGTAAACGACAAATATTTTGGAACAATTTTTTTCTAAAACGATAATCTTTTATGAACGGAGGGAGTAACTAATTATACTTATTAAATATCGGGAGAGAATTAGAATAAAAAAAGTATGAGATATTTAATGCTAAGGGTATAATAGAAAAAATTATATAAAAGTTTGGTTATTAAAGAAAAGTGAACATTTAATATGGGACTATTTAAAATAATAATAAAGATTTTTATCTTATGACAGAGGAAGTAGTAAATTATAAATTAATAGTTATAACATTTAAATTGACTTGACTTCTGGATCCTAATAAATATATCATCTATTTTATAATAAAAAGTTTTATTTGTTAAACTTCCTGTTCTAGAAAGATTCGTTAATATAAACTTGACATAATATTTTCAAATATACATTTATAATATTATTATAATGTTGTCACTATCAAATTTAATTTTTATAAATATAGGAGTAGAAGAAAAAAGATTATGTATGCTGTAAAAGACTCCTTATGTAAAAAAATAGATTGAGGTTTAATATCTCTATCAACTATCTATTCGCTAACTTATTTTAATAATATTTAAAAGTTTATAATTAATTATTTATTATTTTTAATGTATAAATAAGTTTAAAATATGTTATTATTGATAAGAGTATAATAATTCAAACGATATTTTTTTATCCAATCTTTTAATTAATCATGGAAAAAACAAACATAACATGAGATTATTAAGTTATCTGAAATTCAGATATGGCACACTTAGAAGGGGAGGTTGAATAAGTGTGAGAGCAAACTATGACCAATTTTAAAACTTTAAATTCAAACTATTGAATACAGCCTACTAAATCAAAGAATGCAGCTTGCTGAATGAATGCAGTCTACCGAATTGAATTTTTGTTTAAGAAAATATTTTGGTGAATTTATAAGTCAGATAAAATACTTGATGTAAATATACTATCTCAAGACGAAGTAAAAGTCTATATTTTAAATATTAAGAAAACTAATAATCTTGAGAAATATTAAAGAAAATCAAGCAATAAAATAACACCAAGATTTTTTACGTGGTTCAGCTATTACCCTCTATAATAATAGCCTAGTCCACGTCCAATACCAACTAGTATTGGAGACTCACTTTTATTCCTTTAAAAATGACCCTTGTTACAAAACAGATTCAATCAAATTGAATTACAATAATTCACTTGAGCACACTTGCTCCTTGTGCACCAATGCACTCCTTAAGCTCCTAAGCTTCCTTGAACTTGTTTGTAAACAAACCTTAATCCACCCGGATTAAAAAAACCTTTAGACAACACTTAGTCTAAAAAATATAAGATTACAATTTTATAGAGGTCTAATGATCAAAGCAAATAAACAATTTAACAATGCAAGGCTTGACTAATGTATAAAATGATCAATTAATAATAGAAAGATATTACCGATTTATAGCCCACGAAATAAACTGAATCAGTAGCTCAAAATTTACACCAAGATTATAATAGCCTTCAAAGTATATGAGTGCAAGATATTAATTCAAGTGTTGTAATTTTCCACTGATATTAATTCCTCTTTATAGCCCAATATTATTACCGTTGCTACATAAAAGATGTATACGTTGGATAATAACAATTGCAACGTCCAATTATATTTCCGTTGAAAATGATAGAAAAGATCAGTATGAATCAAATATATCACTTAAAAAATTATATCAGTTAGAAGCAAATAACCGAATATATCTCCATTTGACTTTTTCAAGCATTATCCTCTTAACATAACACAATACTCTTTTCAAAACAAACCAAAGTGTTAGATCCGTAATTATTGCAAAGTGCTAAACAAATTTCAAACTCTTCTCAGTACAATCATTATCTTGTATTTCCAAGAAATATGCATTTAGACTTCTAATAGATAATGATTATATCTATGCCATTTATGTTTCCAACAACTTTGTAGCCCACGTGTTATACAAATAGCACAAGTCTTAACACATGGCAATAAAACATTAATGTAACATACTTAGGCATGCATAAGATATTTAAACACATTTTAATGTACAAATAAAATGTCCTAGAGCCTTGTATCGAAAAATTAAATATTTGCAATGACCTTACATATTTTTCTTAAGACTCAAATCTTCAAAATCTTTCATATCAACGATCTTTCATCAATTTCCTGAAATTTCACAATAGACAGATTAGTCTATAATATTAAGTCATCATCAAAACAAAAAGGTTAGAATATTATAAATCAACATTCTCCCCCTTTTTGATGATGACAACACCAAAAATTATAACTCCTCCCTGAATTCATAACTCCCTCTGAATTCATGCACATTTCAGGAAATATTTATAATACCTGCATGTTAGTATTCAAATATTAAAACAATCAATGCCTGCAACAAAATTAGTTTAAAAACATGCAGTAAAATCCATCTTATCATACAGGCAATCATGCCTATCAAAACCAACTTAAACCCATAGTCTTTAAACAAAAACAGAATCTAAAACAGAATCTCAGAATTTTTCAGAATTCTCCCCCTTTGTCATCATGCAAAAAGACTCTAATTAATTTCCTCGAGATTAGCTTGCTGTTCTGCACGAGTGGTAAAGTATGGACGATGACGAAGGCGATGAAGACGCTCTTCCAAGGTGTAATCGTTGGCAAGTCGAGGTGGTCGAGGAATAAAGGTCGCAGGAGGAAGCTCCATATCCAAAAAATCTCCCTTGTACTCAGTCATCCAGTTGTTCATTGGCCATTCGGGAATTGGAGAAAACATTGTTGGAACATGAAACCTCTGACCAATAGCATTGAACCGTGCAGCCATAAAATCTGCGAACTCCCCAATTTGATAACTAACAAATTTCACCTCTTGACTTAATTGACAAGTGTTTCGATTAACCTTACGTTGAAGTGCTTCAACCATAGCTAACGTCTGAATCTCAAAACCCGCTTGAAGGTCAATAAATTCATCTTCAATTCGATGATATAATTTATTGATCTCAGGGGCATCCATTGGTAACTTCCCTTTCTCAAGACGATCAAGACGTTGTCTGATTTCCACCAACTCAGCTTTCAAAGAATTTTGATTTTGTAAAATTTCGGTCAAAACAGTCATAACATCAGACCCATTACAATTTGGCAACGAAGAAGACGATGATTCAGGAGTATGAGAAACAGGAGAATGAGCAATAGGAGGATCAGGCAGAAGACGTACGAATTCACCAGCAAGAAACGTGATGTGTGATTTTGTCAAATTTGCAGTGTCAATAAGCTCATGATTTGTAACAGAAATTTCATCATCAAAAGAAATTTTAAAATGTTGAAAAAGCTTGGTGAGAAATTTACCATAAGGAAGGCATTTCTTGCTTTGACGAATGCAACTTTGTATGTGAGATAACATCATTTTTGAAAAATTAAAAACTATTCCTTTGAGAATCATAGCTACAACAACCAAATCCTGATAAGTAAAATCAGAACCCCCACCAAGGCGAGGAAACAAATTATACCGAACCAACTTATGAAGAACACATGCATTAGGACAAACACTGACAGTTTTTGGTAAATACAGAGATGAAAGAGAATAGTAATTCATGACTATATGAAGTTGTTCTAAAGGAGTAAAAGGAATATTGGCCGCTCCTTTGAGAGTGAAAGGACATGGTCCAGTAGAAGAAATACCCATAATACTTCCAAAATTTATACTCGTGAAAAACAAAGATTTTCCTTTGACAAATGTAGTAAAACAATCTCCATTACACTCAAGATTAGTGTAAAATTGTTGGACCAACCGAGGATAGGCAACAGTAGGAGGAAATAACATAGAAAAAATGTTGCACTCGGTGAAAAGTTTTTCCAAAATAGAGTGTTTGAGATAAAAGAGATCCAAAGATTTTTCATACACAAATTGTTTTGTAGCAATGGAGTTTTTAAAACGAGTTTCGAAACTAGGTCCTCTAAAGAAATTGTCTTGTAAATCAAAAGAGGATGAAAACGGATTTACCAGATTTGAAGGAGATTCTGGCTGTGAGAAAAATTGTTCTTCTTCTATGGGTTGCTTTAACTTTTCTCGGCGATATGGCTCGGTTTCAGAAGCTTTTAAGAAAGAAAAACTTGAATCTGAATCGTCAGATAATATTGTGGCATCAGACGACACAAGCACAGAAGATTTCTTCGGTACTCGCTTAGATTTCATCTTTAGTCCTGTGAGATTCTTCAACGAGGATCCTTCATCGTTTGATTTTCCTGTCGATCGCTTGCTAGCTCTGGTTTTCATGATCTTAGTAGAGAGATACCAAACGTTTGAGAAACAAAACAAAAAAATGAATCTGAAAATATGTGAAAAGAGGAAGAAGTGTTCTGTGTTTAATACTGAAGAGTTGGAGAACGAAAAAGACTTCTTGAATGACTAAACCCATCTCAGCGCCTGCCTTTTCGGATTTCGAAATCTATAATGATAGTCACCGTAAATTGTGCCAAAATAAATACGTTTCACTTAGACAGATTTGTATCCCTTAATTGCCGGTTATAAAGAAATAATGTATAGAAAAAGAACAATACGCAAATATACGAGATATTTTATGCATAAGCTATTTTAGTACGTGATCACTTTAAACCATGCACATTCCAAGTTCTCTTCTTAGCATGCAAAACCTTTCTACACTCAAGGGTTTAGTAAAAATATCAGCTAATTGTTTTTCAGTAGGAATAAAAACCAATTTAACTAACCCTTTTGAAACATTATCCCTTAAAAAATGATGTCTTACTTCTATATGTTTTGTTCGTGAATGCAAAACAGGATTTTTTGATATGTCAATAGCACTAGAATTATCACAATATATAGGCACATTATTGCAGATAATATCAAAATCACATAATGTTTGTCTCATCCATAATATTTGAGAGCAACAACCTCCTGCAGCTAAATATTCACCCTCAGTAGTTGATAAAGCAACTGAAGTTTGCTTTTTACTATGCCACGAAACAAGACTATGTCCCAAAAATGTACACGCACCACTTGTGCTTTTTCTATCAATTTGAAATCCTGCATAGTCAGCATCTGAGTAACCCATTAGATCAAAATGATTACATATAGGGTAAAATAATCCTAAATTTAAAGTACCACTTAAATATTTAAAAATTCTTTTAACTACTTGCAAGTGGGATTCTTTGGGTTTAGATTGAAATCGAGCACAAAGACATACACTGTACATTATATCAGGTCTAGATGCAGTTAAATATAATAAAGATCCAATCATACCTCGATATTTAGTTACCTCTACATCTATACCTTTATCATCTGATGTGAGCTTTATTGATGTACTCATTGGTGTAGTCTTTGGGTTGGTTTCTTCAAAACCAAATCTTTTGAGTAATTCTTTAGTGTATTTGGTTTGATGAATATAGATCCCTTCCTTTGTTTGCTTGATTTGAAGTCCCAAAAAGTAATGTAGCTCTCCCATTAAGCTCATATCAAATTCCTTATGCATACACTTTGAAAACCACTCACAAAGAAAATCATTAGTAGCACCAAATATTATATCATCTACATATATTTGAACAATGATTATTTCTTGTTTTTCATGTTTAATAAATAATGTAGAATCTATTTTACCTCTAGTAAAACCACTTGAAATAAGATACTTACTTAACCTTTCGTACCAAGCCCTCGGAGCTTGTTTGAGACCATATAGAGCTTTCTTTAGCTTAAAAACATGATTGGGATATTTCTCATGTTCAAATCCAGGAGGCTGTTTTACATATACTTCTTCATTTATGTAGCCATTAAGAAACGCACTCTTTACATCCATTTGATGAAGCTTGAATTTCTTGTAACAAGCAAATGCTAACAAGATACAGATAGACTCTAGTCTTGCGACTGGAGCATAAGTTTCTTCGTAGTCGATCCCCTCTTGTTGATTATATCCTTGAGCCACCAACTTTGCTTTGTTTCGAGTAATTGTCCCATGCTCATCAAGCTTATTTTTGAATACCCATTTTGTTCCAATAATGGAACTATTTTTAGGAGGAGGCATTAATTCCCAAACTTGACATCGTTCAAATTGTTGAAGTTCTTCCTGCATTGCCATTAGCCAGCTTTCATCTAGGATAGCTTCCTTAGCATTCTTTGGTTCAACTTGGGATAAAAATGCTGAAAAAGCACATTGATTTTGCAATCCTCTTCTTGTAGTAATTCCTTTGTTTATATCTCCAATGATGTTTTCCGGTGGATGGTTCTTGAGATATCTTGCAGTCTTTGGCATTTGTACATCATGTATTACTTCTTCTTGTTGAGGAAGGTCTGCCTCAAGTTCTTCTATTGTATTTTGTTCTACATCCTGAAAGTTTTCCAATTCAACTTGCTAGATTTGTTCACTTGGTTTGCTGAATAGGTTCCTCTGGTTTGCTGGATTTACTAAGATCTCCAATGTACCTGCATCCTCATCTCTTTCTTTTGGAAGATCATTGTGAGTTTCATTAAATCGAATATGAACAGATTCTTCAACACTCAACTTGTTAATGTTAAATACACGATATGCTTTACTATTCTGTGAATACCCAATGAAAATTCCTTCATAAGATTTAGCATTAAATTTTCCTAGGTTATCACTAGTATTTAGAATAAAACATTTAGATCCAAAAACTTTGAAATAACTAATATTAGGAATCTTATTATTTAACAGTTCATAAGGGGTCTTCAAAATGATTGGACGAATAAGTACTCTATTCAAAACATAACAAGATGTGTTTACAGCTTCGGCCCAAAACTTTTTAGGAAGTTTACTTTCTTGTAATAAAGTTCTGGCTGTTTCTTGTAATGTCCTATTCTTTCTTTCTACAACTCCATTCTGTTGAGGGGTTCTAGGAGCAGAAAATTCATGACTAACACCCTTTTGATCACAAAATATTATAAAGTCTTTTAGAAACTCAGTACCATGATCACTTCTTATCCTTACAAGTTTTAGACTATATTTTGTTTCCAAGTTTCTGATTAATTTCTCAAATTCCTTGAATGCTTCATCTTTAGTTCTCAAAAATAATACCCATGTATATCTAGAGAAATCATCTATTATTACAAAAGCATAAAATTTACCATTTATACTAAGATGTCTTTCTGGTCCAAATAGATCAAGATGAAGTAGTTGTAAAGGAGAAGAGGTTGATACCATGTTCTTTGCTGTAAATGACGTTGTTACTTGTTTCCCGAGTTGACAAGGAACACAAATTCCCTTCTTTTCATATTTGATCTTTGGCAATCCTTTGACGAGATTCTTTGAGGATAATTTCTTGATTAAATCCATGTGAACATGTCTCATCCTCTTGTGCCACAAATTAGCCTCATCTTGTACAGATGCTAAACATACTTCTTCATCCTGTTGCTCAAAATCAATAGTATATATATTTCATTCTTTTTGTGCAACTAGGGTAACTTTGTTAGTACCATGAGAAATAGTGCATTTTTCTTTATCAAAACTAACTTGGTGACCATTGTCCATTAATTGACTTATACTAATAAGATTAAATTCGAGGCCGTTAACTAAATGAACATTGTCGATGTTAACCTTACCATTACCAATTTTACCTTTTCCAATAATCTCACAAGTTCGATTATCTCCGAATGTGACAGTTCCGTTTTTCTTCTTGAGTTTTAGTTTAACGAACTTAGATTTATCACCGGTCATATGACGAGAGCATCCACTATCAAGAATCCACTTTTGAGAAGGAACTCCTGCCTTAAAACATACCTGTCACGAAAAAATAATTCATCCTTTTGGTACCCACATCTTTTTGGGTCCTTTTACGTTAGTTGCAGGTAAATCATCCTTTTTAACCCAAATCTTCTTAATCTTATTTTTCTTAAAGCAATTTATGTCTAACTGACCTTTAATGCCACAATTCCTACATGTTGTAAAAGGTGAACAATAATTCAATCTAAAACGTGATTTTGACTTTAGCATTTTCATATTACCCTTTTCATGCATAGAATTATAACCAATTTCTTGTCTTTCAAAAGTAGGTCTTTGTTTACCCAAAATGACATTTAAATTTTCTTCACCTTGAACGAATTTAGCAAGAGATAATTTTAGTGAAGCTATTTCTTTTTGAAGTTCGTCATTAGGAGATGTTTTAACAGATGATTTATCACTAAATGCATCAATACACAAATCTCTCATTTTTAATTCATTAGTCAATTTTTCAACTTCATTGTTCAAGTAAGTTACTTTGTTGAAAAGAACTTTGTTATAATTCTCAAGAAAACTGTTTTTAGCCATCAAAACTTTTTCTTCTTTACATATAGATTCCTTTTCAATATTTTTCTTTTCATCTATCAAAGATTCTACTTCACCCATTAATGTGTTGACTAAGTCTTTCAAACATGCATTCTTTTCTTTCAATTTCTCATTTTCTTGTTTCAAAGAAATAATTTCAAAAATAGATACCTCATTAGATTCACCTTCTATTCCCATGAAGCATACTTGAGCTATCTCATCCTTGGCATCGACCTCAACTTCAGATTCTTCTTCATCACTCCAAGTGACTAGTGCCTTGTTTCTCTTATTATCCTTGAAGCTTGTTTTTCCTTTATTCTTTAGTTGAAAACAGTCCTTCTTGAAGTGTCCTGGACGTCCACATTCAAAACACGTCTCCTCGGTTTGTTTTCCCTTGCCTTTATTTGAATTGAAGATATTCTTTCGTTTATTCTTTCTTTGAATAAGTCCTTTGAGTCTCCTGGTCATCAAGGCTATCTCTTCATCCGAATCATCATCAAGCTCTTCTTCATTTCCTGTATTTAGAGCTAAAACCTTTCTTCGAGGAGTTTCGTCCTCATCATCATACCTCTTTAACTGATGTTCATATTCCTCAAGTTCACCAAAAAGGGTTAATGTATCCATAGTAGATATAGTAGAGGAATCTTGAAGAGTAGTGATTTTAGAAGCAAACCTCTTGGGCATAGCCCGAAGTAACTTACGATTAATCTCACTTTGTGGAATAGATTTGTCCAGTAGCTTTAATGAGTTCAGAAGAACGAGGAACCTTGCTTGAGCCATCTTTATGGTTTCATCTTTCTCGAGTTTGAACATTTCATAATCATGCATGAGCATGCTTAGCTTGACTTCTCAAACTTTTGAAGTGCCTTCATGACTTACCACTAAAGTATCCCACATCTCTTTAGCTGTGTTGCATGAAGAGACTTTATCTATCTCGGATTGTATCATGCCGTTGAGAAGTGTGTTCATTGCTTTCGAATTATATGACACCATGTAGATTTCGTTTGGATCCATTTCTAGTAGGATCTTTGGTGTCCCATCTTCTCTTCGTGGAATAACTGGTCCGTTCTCCACAACCCACCATTCCCAAGGATCTCTTTGAAGGTAGATCCTCATTCTGAATTTCCAGAAGTTGTAATTTTCTGTTCCATATAGCAAAGGAGGTCTATTTGTTGATTGACCTTCTTGATTGTTGCTCCCGAACTGTGCCATGTCAGAATCTTTCCGTACAAGTTACCTTTAAGACCAAGTAAGTAGAGCCTTGCTCTGATACCAAATGAAATTCAGATATGGCACACTTAGAAGGGGGGGTTGAATAAGTGTGAGAGCAAACTATGACCAATTTTAAAACTTTAAATTCAAACTATTGAATACAACCTACTAAATCAAAGAATGCAGCTTGCTGAATGAATGCAGTCTACCGAATTGATTTTTTGTTTAAGAAAATATCTTGGTGAATTTATAAGTCAGATAAAATACTTGATGTAAATATACTATCTCAAGACGAAGCAAAAGTCTATATTTTAAATATTAAGAAAACTAATAATCTTGAGAAATATTAAAGAAAATCAAGCAATAAAATAACACCAAGATTTTTTACGTGGTTCAGCTATTACCCTCTATAATAATAGCTTAGTCCACGTCCAATACCAACTAGTATTGGAGACTCACTTTTATTCCTTTAAAAATGACCCTTGTTACAAAACAGATTCAATCAAATTGAATTACAATAATTCACTTGAGCACACTTGCTCCTTGTGCACCAATGCACTCCTTAAGCTCCTAAGCTTCCTTGAACTTGTTTGTAAACAAACCTTAATCCAACCGGATTAAAAAAACCTTTAGACAACACTTAGTCTAAAAAATATAAGATTACAATTTTATAGAGGTCTAATGATCAAAGCAAATAAACAATTTAACAATGCAAGGCTTGACTAATGTATGCAATGATCAATTAATAATAGAAAGATATTACCGATTTATAGCCCACGAAATAAACTGAATCAGTAGCTCAAAATTTACACCAAGATTATAATAGCCTTCAAAGTATATGAGTGCAAGATATTAATTCAAGTGTTGTAATTTTCCACTGATATCAAT
Organism: Panax japonicus; assembly: GCA_020205505.1. Taxonomy (NCBI): domain Eukaryota; kingdom Viridiplantae; phylum Streptophyta; class Magnoliopsida; order Apiales; family Araliaceae; genus Panax; species Panax japonicus. The sequence continues at coordinate 22,539,606 of CM035110.1, read as the reverse complement.
TCCTCTTTATAGCCCAATATTATTACCGTTGCTACATAAAAGATGTATACGTTGGATAATAACAATTGCAACGTCCAATTATATTTCCGTTGAAAATGATAGAAAAGATCAGTATGAATCAAATATATCACTTAAAAAATTATATCAGTTAGAAGCAAATAACCGAATATATCTCCATTTGACTTTTTCAAGCATTATCCTCTTAACATAACACAATACTTTTTCAAAACAAACCAAAGTGTTAGATCCGTAATTATTGCAAAGTGCTAAACAAATTTCAAACTCTTCTCAGTACAATCATTATCTTGTATTTCCAAGAAATATGCATTTAGACTTCTAATAGATAATGATTATATTTATGACATTTATGTTTCCAACAACTTTGTAGCCCACGTGTTATACAAATAGCACAAGTCTTAACACATGGCAATAAAACATTAATGTAACATACTTAGGCATGCATAAGATATTTAAACACATTTTAATGTACAAATAAAATGTCCTAGAGCCTTGTATCGAAAAATTAAATATTTGCAATGACCTTACATATTTTTCTTAAGACTCAAATCTTCAAAATCTTTCATATCAACAATCTTTCATCAATTTCCTGAAATTTCACAATAGACAGATTAGTCTATAATATTAAGTCATCATCAAAACAAAAAGGTTAGAATATTATAAATCAACATTATCCCATATGTGAGTAGGACTATTTAATCATAAGATTAATAATCTTAAGATTATAATCTCATGAATTATAATACAGGGATTATAAATTTTACAAACAAACATGATCTATATATGTATTATTATTTTTTCTAATCAAATTTGTTGAATTTTAAATAATTATCAAAATGTCCAAATTTTAACAAAACTTTATGTACACAACAGACAAGTTAGCTTATATTGTTAATTTTTGTTGTTGTTGGTATATTTGACATTTATTTAAAGGAAAATGATATACATAAATTAAAGTATATCTAACAATGTTCACTAGTCAACTACAAGTTCAACTTTAAATTGGAGAAGTTGGTATGATTGAAACTTAAAAACGCCAAAAAAAGGTCAAATAAAAAACAAAAACAATACTGGAGCTATGCAGTTAACTTTACACATTTCATTCGCATATTTAATTTAAGTTAACCTTAATAAAAAGACAAGAAAAAATAAAACTAAACAAACGTGTGAGTACCACTTATACAAAACATGCAAAGAAACAAATACTCTATCCGTCCTTAATTATTTGACGTTTTAAAAATTAACACAAGAATTAAGATAATGATTATAAAATATTAAATATAGTACTCAATTGTCTATAATACCCTTAAATCTTTTGTTGGGATAAGTAGAATTTTGTTGGGATAAGAAGAGAGAAATAATTTAATGAGGAGTAATTTTGGAAAAACTGTTATTAATTCTCCTAAATTTAAATAAACGTTAAATAATTAAAGATAAATAAAAAACTCTAAAATATCAAATAATTAAAGACGGAGATGCAAGCAAAGCAATAGCATGCTGAATTTCACACGAAAAAGCAACTTTGTACAACGACAAGTTTCCCCCACTAGCACAAATAATGGTTTGAATATGGAAACCAGCTGTGCAGGAGTAGGAGGGGAGTGATATAATCATATTTTCCACTAACATTTAGACATTGTGGTTGCCAATTGCCAAAAACAGTTTAAAAAAAAAGGTGCACAATCCATTTCATGCTCCATCGATTTTAAAGTATGGGATCATTGCTGATTTTTTATAAATTAATTGTAAAAAGTCAATAATAATATTATATTTTGAGAATAATAGAAGGAAATAATATTTTTTTTAAAAAAATGATATATATGTTAATAAATTTTATGTCGAAATTAAATTGTGATTAACGTGAAATTTTAAAATATAAGATAAAATAATAATATCTAATTTTTTTTTAATTTCTTCATATCTCATGTGTATTTATGTACTTATCGACATTTTTTATACTTGAAATAAGGCCTTTAGTTATATGTTAGTGACTTAGTGGTGCATGTGCATCATTTTAGTAGTCAAATTATTGATTCAATAATACCCCACAAATAACTTTGGAAAGAGATTGACAAACTTCACAACTTGAAAGACGGAGTTGAGATTAAAACTCCTTATGAATGTCATCGAGGCAAAATATTAATTTTACGAAAGTAAATCATTTTGGTAGTAATTCTATTTTGTAACGAGAAATTGGTCCAATCATATACTATCCAAGAGAGATTTATCATCTTCTTCTTTTAACATTTTTTCTTCCAAATATTAATGTTTGTATTAGACATCACAAAAATAATCTTTTCTTCTTTTAACATTTTTTCATTTTCTTAATTTCCTACGTCATGTTAATATATATTTCGAATGTTCGATTATTCACCTTACTGGGCTGTTTAAAACTCACTCATTTCTCTTTCTTTTCTCTTCTTCTCAGCTATTGTTAAGGATGAAAGGCATAATGGAGAATAGTTGAGATTTCAATATTTAGTTTTAATTTGAGAAGTCTTTGAATAATGTTTAACTTAGTTTTAGAGACTTATATTCATGTTTAGTAATTTAAACGTTCGACGCATCCGTTCGTCAAACTTCGTAATAAATTCATTGTAAACAGATTAATTTTTTTGTAGTCTTGATGAGTTGGTTTGATATTTTTGATTGTTTTGTTTTACCACTATGACGTCCTATTTTTGGGGCATGATAAGATTAATAATCTCAAGTCTTTTGTTTATCAAAAATTTTATGTTGACATAGAAATTGGACATAAAAATTAGATATGAGTGTATTTGAATTTTATTTATTTATATTTTGACCCCAATGATGGGTAAAAATTCAAATATACTTGTGTCCAATTTTCATGTTCACCTAGAAGAGCTCTTTGTTTATTTTAAAAACAAGCTCACCAACAGGGACAGATCCAGCCTGATAGTTCAGTGAGGTCAAATTCAATTTAATAAAATGAATCACAAAAGATTCTAGTATTTAAAATTCTGGTACTTGAGTTTGGGGGTTAACATTTTGCAGGTGAGTTTCTTAGAGCATTCACATCAGTTTCTTTATCTCTATCCCTACACTGCAGTGCTATTGAGTCATTTTGTAAGATAATGATTCAATTTTTTCACTATGTACCCAACTGGTTCCTAATATTGATTCCTTAAATATTAAAATTTAAAAGTTAAAATTTGAAAGTTTCAACAGTCAAATCATATTTTGAACGTTGTAACTATTTTTTATTTAAAAGTAATTGTTGTTTGAATTTAAAATTTGCAATTATTTTAATTTAAAAATAGATATTGCTAAAAATCAAAATGTGTAACGATCATTATGTGTTTATGAGAACTAAAACAACATTGTTTTAATTATAAAATAATAAAATTTATAATTAGTAGTAATATTTTTTTCAAAAAATGATCAAAATCAAAATTTGACTGATTTTTAATTATTATTTTTATAATTCTCTTTCTTCTCTAAATCCTTTGTTTAAAAATTAAAAATGAGTGAATTTGATAGGCATACACAAATCAGTAATTAAGTGATATAAGATCTTTTAGCCAACATAAAATCGTAATAAATAGGATGTGAAATGTCATTTTACATAAATAGGGAATGCTCTTTTGATTCCCTCACTCTGAGGAGTCAAATCATATATAGGGATTAAAATAGAGAATTATATAATGATAAGGAATCTGTTGGATCCTGATTTATTGATATATTCTTCAAATGTGAGGATAAAGAGTCTATTAGGAAAACTGCTGTAAATGCTCTTAGTGAATATCAGCAGTGACAAGTTTGTCACTAGTCTATTCAGCTAATTTTGTACGTTTAGTTGTTGTAACCCAATTACGTATGTCCATGCCTGACAATCAATAAATATTTAGAAACTAATTCAACATCAAAACAAATCAATATACAATATAAATAGTCAAGTGTAGTTAGCACCAACAATAAACGATCTCAATTAAACCACTAATAAGTAACAAGTAACATTACAAAATTTAAAAAAAGTAAAAATAGATTAGAATTTAGAACACATACTTGAAAAACTTTTATTTGATAGAGTTCTCTTCATTGTTGTAGTATTGCTTTAATTAAGAAGTAAAAAATCCTAATTTTATAAAAGTACAAACAAGAAGAATCCATAAATAATTACAAAAATTCCTAAAGTAATTATTTTTGTAATTGTAAAATTAAAAAACTAAAATTAAAATATACTTTGGAATTTGAAAACTTGGTCCACTGGACCACTTAGAATTTGCAGATCCGGATCCTAGTTGTTTAGTTTCTCTATTGAGATTTGCGATTTTGGAGATGGAGTTGTTGAATGTTGTCTTTTGCTTTGTTCTCTCTAGTGTTGCCAAATAGATGAAAAGTTGGGGTATTGATTGGTTCTTTAGTTTTTAAGTTTAAATGTGAAATTTCACTTAAAATTCGTCAATTTTTTATAATATGCCCCCCTAACCCCTGAAAGTTCAGTGGGGTCAGGTGCCCCCTACCCTGATGTAGGTCTGCCCTTGCTCACCAACCTCGTGCAAAGCATGAACGACAAGGATCATAGTTCATTGTTTCAATTATTAAGATAATCAATTAAATGTAGGACAAATATTTAAATAGAATTTTGAGAAGATAGTTGTTGTTATTAAATTATTAAATATTTATTTAAATAATAAATTTTTGAGTTATACATTGTAGGTTCCTTTGATTAATTATCAAGCTAAACATCTGAATGTGTTGTAAATTTATTTAGTTTTGACTATGAAAAATTAATTATTTTTATTTTATTTAAGTTTAATGGAATTCTATTTTAGTTTGTTCGGGAATGAAAGGAAAAAATTTCTCTTTTCCTATTTTGTTCTTCTACCTTTTTTTATTTTGCTATGTCAATTAATTTATTCTATTTTGCTTAATCAAACTTCAAGTAGTTGGTTACCAAATCATTTGATAAGGTAACCAATTCAGTTTTATTAGCTTACTAATATATTTTGAATGTGATGCAGTTGGTAACCAAAATTTATGCATGCAGTTGGTTACTAAACCTTCTGATAAGGTAACCAATTTAGTTTTATTGGGTTACTAATTTATTTTGGATGTGATGCAGTTGGTAACCAAATTTCATATAGTTGGTTACCAAACCATTTGATAAGGTAACCAATTCAATTTTATTTGATTACCAAATTTATTTTAAATGTGATGCAGTTACTAGTCAAAATTCGTATAAAGGTAACCATTTCAATTTTTGTGGGTAACCAAATCGTCAAAAGAAATTCAGAATAGCAACTCCAGTGGCGGCGGCGGCGGCGATGTGGCTGCGACAGCGGTGGCAACGAGAGAGGAGGATGATGAACATTAGCTCCTTCATAATTTTTTATTTTTAATTTTCACATTTTGATTTGAATTTTGAAATTTTGATTTGAAATTGTTGTTAGAGACAAGATTTGAATTTGAATTTGAATTGTTAGTTATCCTTGATTTTAGGTTTCTTTATTAATGTAAATTGTACTATTTTTGTAATATGAGTCCTAATTACACTCTTTTTGTAATTATTTAGTTGATGCACTTTTCTTGTAATTAATTTCTATTTGTTGTATACTTATGTAAAAGACCCAAGTTTTCGACCTTCATTATAGAAGTTGTGGTTACTTTCGTTGTGGTTTTTTTATGGGTCGAATAGGGTTTGTTCATTTGCCAACTAATCGACTAATCAAAACGAAGGCCCATTTTATTTTCCAAGCTTGTATTTTGGCCTATAGGAATTGTATTGAGTGATATTAGCTATTTATTTGTTCATTTTGAGAAGATTTCTTGTGGCTTACTCTTGCATGATTCTAAACTTGTTTAGTAGGTTCTAAGATAATCTAAATTACACGAACTCCTCCCCATCCATTCTAAAATATTATCGACTATAATTATTCATGTAACTCGCAGCAAAAAAAAATTAATATATAAAATTACAAGATATATCATTTTTCTTAACAAAATAAAACATGTTTGGTTTAATTTTGGTGTTTACCAAAGAACTATATAATTAAATATATATATATATGTATATATATATATATATATATATATATATATATATATATATATATATGTATGTATGTATATTTGGGTACTTAGAAAATCCTATTAAAAATAATATTGAAATGTGTGCTAGAAATAGATAAACCTCAATATGCAGTTAATAAATTAAAATTTCCAAAAAAAAATTCGTTAACGGTGGGAGGCAGTATTTTGTAACAATGATTGTTCATGTTTGTGGGTTTAATAGTTGAGTAGTATGCAATAAGATTACAAGAATACGATAACTGTCCCAACTACCAACAATATTAAATTATATAATGCTAATTGATTGATTTATGCTATAAAAAGAACATGCCACAAAGCTAGATTTCGTAAGCAACTTAGACTAATAAATCAAAATGTTACATAATCTAGGTGTGTGTATATATATATATACTAGCGATAACTCGTGCCTGAAGGCACTGTATAATTCAAAAAAAAAATCATGAACACAAAAAAATGAAGCATTGAATATGGACACAAACTAAATTAAAAGCCTAAATTAATTCTTAACACACCCGCACTTTCCATACATACTCTACAAAACATTTAAATGAAAATTCTTATGAAGACAAATTTCAATGAATAAATAAATAATATCGAACTTTAATAGTCAAATTCTCATAAATTTAAACTAAGTTTAACTATATTTCAAGATTTATTTTTTATTATTTATAAGCCTTTTTGATTGATTGTAACTTTTTAAATAGTAACTTGACAATTAAAAATTATTGTTTGCTTGTTATAACAATATTTTTTTTGTCACACGTAGATTAGTATACAGTTTTGCAGAGCAGTAACTTGATACAAAAACTGATTGCAGGTCATTATATAAATTTAAAATTATCTCAGCAACGAAGTTTAAAAATAAAGAACCAAGACAAATAAGAAAGAGGGAGATGTCAAACAAATAAGGTGACGAATGACTAATGGTTAAGTTATATGGTCAATTTTACAACTTGCTTGCAGGATCAAATCTTTATGAATTTTTATCCATAGATATATGGATGACCCATGTAGCTTCCTTCATTAGATCAATCAAATAATGGTAAACAATTATAAAAGGACATGCAAAAACAAAACTTTTTAAAACAGCCAAAGAAAAAACACATCTATCCATGCCAAAAAGGAAGGCACAAGAGCACACAGTGAGGTCAATAGATGAGGTCACCCACAAAAAAACTTTTCCAAATAAGGGAAATGGGAAATAGGAAATAGGAAATAAGATGAGGGAACATAAACTTATTTATAGTCTTACTTTGACCATCTAGGCAAAATGACAAGGGCTCCAACAGGGACATGTCAATAAAAGCATATAATCTCAAGCCAAATTTTTTTAAAAACAATTGTTCTCCTCCAACCCAGATCAAAAAATACAGAAGATGGAAAACAACAAGAATTTACAATTTCAAATCACATGTATTCAAACAAATTTTAAAAAATGGGTAAATTCCAGCTGGGTCAATTACTTGATATAATTGAAGTAGCAGTAAAATAAGAAACATCAATCAAACATAAATTTTGTTAGCTTAAGAATATGAGCAATAAAAGTAATAACAATATAGAAAAGCTTAAATTTTTTTCATGCCTTGAGACACCAGAGAAGACAAACATTCACCCAAGGAGGCATAACATAGCCTTTTGACTCTAAACTATGATTTTGTTTCTTTCATTCTTTCTTGGGAAGTCAGAATCAACATAATGACTACACCCAACAATCAATATAGTTCTATTTATTGTTTTAAAAATAAAGAACACCCATAAATCCATTTATCAAAATAAGAAAATTGAACAAAAAACAATAACCACTAAAAAGGGGAAAAGAAAGGACTCAAAACTTTTCAATCAAATTTCTGCTAGTTTATTCTACTTTCTCAGCTACCAAACATGTCCAAAGTTTCAATTGGTATTTCTGATTAAATACATATAATAAAGTGCATTCAGGCAACATGCTATATTTATTAATTTATGATAATTATATCAAAGATATTTGAATTATTATAATAATAATAATAATTAATTATTACTTGGTAGAAATAAATTAGTGTAGAAAATAAACACACAAATTTTTTATATTAACATTGAAATTTAATAAATTGGGTAGTGTAAAGTTGGTTGTAGTTTGGCAAAATTTTCTCTTCGTTTTTAATTTTAATTTTAAAATTAAAGATAAAATTTAAATAATATTTTTTAATTAAAGATTTAATAATGATAATGCGATACACTAAAAAGGTTAAGAATTTTACCATACGTTGTAATATTAAAATAAAAAATTATAATCAAATTTAAAATTCGAGTGACTTGTTCTATCTATCCGTTCGTCTAACTTAGGAAGGCTATAGAATATGGAATATGGAATACGAAATATGAAATAATGGAAGATTGGATTCACCGTGATAGACGTACGTCATTGGAATACATCATACATTATAGTAAGTTAAGTTATGAAAATTGTTACTTTACACTAATTTCATAATTCCTTATATTTAAATATAATTGCCTATTTTTAAGAATAATAAAAAAATTTACGCTACTTTCGTGAATTTATTTTCAGTCATTTTAGAGTTTATTATACACTCTTGTCTTGTTTACTTTAAATTTTCTATTAAGGGTTAAAACTCTCCCTTTCAAAGTTTCACAAAAATTTACTTTTAACTTTAAAGTATCACTTTTTTCAATGTTAATTAATTTTTTTTATAAAACTGATTCATTTTAAGTGTGTGTGTTCAAATAATGGTGTTTTTTGGGAAGTGAAAGAGTGAGAAAGTGAGAGAGTGGATGTGTGTTTGAATTTTTGAAAGATAAATTATTGGCCGTCGGATCTTGAAGCACCAAATGATTTGAGACCGTTTGATGTTGAAGCCTTGGGATTGATTTGAGGCCGTTGGATGTTGAAGTCTTGGGATTTGAGCCGCTCTGTTTTATTATATAGATATATATAAAAGACCTCCATAGTATATATCTTAACAAAAACCTCCATAGTACATATATATATATACTAGCTGGGTCCCGTGCCTCCGGCACTGTATGGACAATATGATTTGTCTCAAACTTTGAACGACCAAAATAATTTATTGAGTGAGCGGAAAATTTAAAGTCATTTGTATTTTATTAAATTATTATTAGATTATTAGATAGATAGATGTATTTTATTAGATAGATGTATGAACGGTGGGATTTATCTCAAACTTTGGACGGTCCAGATGATTTATTAAGTGAGCGGGAAATTCAAAATCATTTGTATTTTATTATATATATATATATATATATATATATATATATATATGTTTCATCACATTCTATTTTTTATTTTGTAAAGGTCATCCTTAAGCAGCTCGGCTTCGTCTAGTTTAAACTTGAGTTGTTCTATGTCCGCCTCCAGTTCTTTCTCTCTTACATTCATTTAATTGAACTGACGTATGATGAGGCCAGAGACTGCACCGGCCTGTGTACATGATAATTTGGCAAATCAAAAAAATCGTGCAAATATTATATAAAAGGGGGAGTGGTTGTTTTTTACCCGACCCTGGTGCATGATACTAGTGTAAACTAGCTCTTGAATGCAAATTTCCTTGAACTGCGGCTCATCAGCTGATAGGATGAAGTTTTTGAACAACTCGTAAGGTATTCTTTGGGATCAGGCGACTATAGGTTCATGTTTGATTTGGCATCTTGAACTTGGCTGATGAAAGGTCCAGTAAGTTGAGGAGTTCTGCTCGAATAAGGATGTCGGGAGGGTGATTCATTGTGAGGCTTCTTGGACAGGGGAAGGTCTTCAGTTAGGTCTTCAGGTGTTTTTCTGGTTAATTCTTGGTTGGTTATATCTTTGATCTCAACTGTTTTGATGTTTAAAGTTGGGTCAAGGATGGGTGGTGGTGTTTGGCAAGTGTGAATGGTGGTTATTTTGGCCATAGAGGTTTGGTTATGAGTTTGGTGTGCTTTTGAAGTGATAGGGTTTGAAGTATTGGTTTTAGATGCTTTAGCCACTGGCTTAGCTCGCCTTCGTTTGATTCTAAGGATGGTGGTCCTTTCGGAAAAACATAAGTCAAGTGGGCTTATTTCAATAAAGGAGGGAGTCGGGATGGTAGATGTTTGGGGAGCACTCACAAGAAGGTCAGCTTTAGCGTTAAGGAGGTCGGTGGGTGTTTGACTAAAATCTTCAGAGTTGTTGTCTTCAAGGTCATCCTTTTCGGGAAGCGTTGGTTTAATGGGGGATACTTTGTAAACAAAGGATATGTTAGTGATGGGTTTGGAAGTGTGTGACATGTAAGGGACGGGTTCGGAACTTACGTTTGTGCTGGTACAACCAAGATTGCTTCAACAGAAAGTTTGAAGGGCAGCTCTTTCATCGGCAATTTCTGAATTAGCTTCACTATTTTGGCAACTCTATCTTTGGGGAGTTCTCTAATGGCAACACTTGGTTCTCCGAATCGAGCCCACTCTGGGATTCGGTAGGTGTTGGGTCCTTTAATGAAGAGCCAGTCCTTGTGTCATCCTTTGTTGCTCGAGGGTGCGATCATCAGACTTTACTTCTCGATGCGTTGGTGGGATTTGGGTTGTTGTTTGCTCAAAGACCGAAATCCTAGTTCTCTGGATTGGCCAAGTTGGAATAGGGAAAGGAAAAGGTCAATGGTTGGGGGAACGCTAAGATCGTGGCATGCGGCGATGAAGGTTATGATGTTAATATATGAGTTTGGCACCAGTTGGGCAAATCCGACGCCGATGAACCCTAACAAGGTCTAGAAGAAAGCTTGGAGGGGTAGTTTGACCCCTTTTCATGTAACGTGAGGGGCATTGTAGTCCAAATGTTAGGGTGGTGATACATTCGGTCATATTCTGAAGGGGCTTTAAGTTGATAAGTGATGGGAATGTGGAAGCGATCTCTGATTATGACCAGGTCATCTTCGGCAATATCGGATTTGGTGTTGGCGTGGCGAAATTCTGTTTCATCTGAATATTCCCTAATCATCTTTTGGTACTCTATCTCTATTGAAATTGAGGTGTGGGGGCAGGGTTAGCGAGGGCGGAGATGGTTACGGTGGTGGCCTCTGTGATGGTTACTCGAGGGTCGATGGTGGTAGATGTGAGGACATTTACCGGTAGTGCCTGAATGGATGAAAGGGGGATGGCGTTGATTAGGTCGATGGTATTGGGGTTAGAAGTCGAGGGGGTGCTTGAAGACACCATTGATGGGAAGTTGGGAGAGATTATTGCAAAAAGACTATTCTACAGGAAGAAAGAGATCTGAACGTGGTGGAGAGATGGGGTTGTTTGAAGTGGGGGTATGGGTTTTGAGATAGCGTGACTTTTCAAAGTTGTGCGCTTTTCGAAATACGACTATTAAATGGGTGATGAGTGAGTTTTATACACATGAATTGGATACATTCGGACTTAATTTATTGTTGTTCTCAAGTCTTTTAGGATGTTTTTATGTGTTTGTGTCTATTCAAGCATATTTTATATTGTTTTGTAGGATTTGGGACAAAAGTTACATGGATCGACGTTTGGGGTGGCTAGATTAGCGTTTTCGGCTTGCCATTTACACAGTAGTCACTTCAGTGCCAATTTGACTATAGCTCCGGACATTATTTCGAAAAACTTCAAGAATGAAAGTTGTAGATATACTTCTCCTCTTTCCGGAACATCTTGAATCATCAAAATCGGAGTTCGGACGAAGAAATTATGGTCGTTTTCCCAAAGGACGTCGGAGCAGAAAATGTCAGATTTTGGGCCAGCGCCGGGGCGCGATTCTTAGGCTTAATTCCAGCGCCGGGGCGCTGGTGAGCAGAGTTTGGCGCCGTTGCCCAGCGTTGGGGCGCTGGGGAAGGGTTTGGTGCGGCCTGGACGCGTTTTGGGCGAATTTTGACACCTTTTTGACTCCAAATAGGATTGGGTTTGTTCCTAAGCTAAAAATTGGACTTGTAACCTATAAATACATGATGTAAGGCATAAAATAAAGGGAGATTACATAGCTTAGATTAGATATACACTCTATTAGATTAGAACATTAACCCTAGTTCTTATTAGTTTTGGAGATTGAAGCAACTTGGAGATCATTGAAGATCAAGAGCAAGAGCAAGAGGGGAGCATCAGATTTGCTGACAACAGATTCTATTCTCTTCTCTTATCATACTTTTATCTTTTAATGTCTATTCAGTTGTGGATTCTTGGTTTCTATTCATTAATTATGAACTAATTTTTTTATTAAGATTTTAGTTGAACTTTTTATGGCTATGAATTAGTTATTCATTATATTCCAGTTATTTATGTTAAAGTGAGTTGTTTATCTTGTCTTGTGCATATTGCTTAATTATCTGATCAGTAATTACTTTGTTACTCTAGATGGAATTGGAAGAGGAATTCTAGGGTTAGAACTGGGCATGATATCATGTGACTTAGTTATTTGTAAAGTGAATAATTAGGTTTGTGAATTGAATGGAAATATCTGTTCACCGCATGTAACACATAAGGAATTGGAATTGAAGGAGTTTAATTCAATTTGTTTTGCATAGGAATATAGCAAAATTAATCTGGATTAAATAGAAGGCAATTGATCACTTGGAAAAGGACTTTTGGCATTTGAGAATTCCTGTTAACAATTCAGTAGGCATAATAATTGGAATAATTGGATAATTGATTTATAGTTCATAATTGGGAATATTGTAGTCTTAATATTTATTTATTTGAATTAATTTTAGAGTAATCTAGTTTTAATTGATTAATTTAGTTTTCTTAATTAGAAAAATAATGATTTGAGATTGTTTAAATAAAATTAGTTTGGTTAAGAATTAGTACTTGGGTGATTTTTATTAAATAATTCCTCGTGGGAACGATACTCTACTTTCACTTTATTACTTGTTGACCGTGTATACTTGCACGTATTCATTGATTGCGAAATCGATAAATAAGTTTTTGGCGCCGTTGCCGGGGAATTAGTTTAATATTTTTTTACCAATATTACTTTCAATCAAATTAGTCTTAATTTAAACAATTTTTTTTTAATTCTCTTTTATATTTCTCTCATTTTAGGTACCATGGATGACTTTGAGTATCAATGGCCATACACGAATGTGACTCAACCAAGGGGAATGGAGATTGACAGACTCGCGACACTTTCCGCAATGGCAGCACAAATTAATGAACTTTCGAGGAAGTTGGACGTTATCGCATCCCAACATAGTCGAAGGATGGCAGTTATGTGTGACTATTATGCTGGCAATCACCCGAGTAATCAATGCACCATTAATCTTGGGCCGATACAGTATGGTGGTAACTACCTCAATCAGTATGCATATAATAATTATGAACAAGTTTGGGGGTATCACCCGGATTCTTCATGGAGCTACAACTATCAAGACCAATACTCTACTCCAAATCCAATATACACGCCGGAAAGAGGGATTAATCAAACGGGGTCAATTCTAAAACTTGCGGATCAGATAGAGCAAATGACCAAAGTCATAAACAACCTTCCTCCAAACACTTGGCTTTATGACATGGATGATGAAATTGATGAAGTGCCTGAGCCAAATCTACAACTGGATGAGCCACGAGATGTTGAAAAAGAGGAGACAAGTGGGGATAGTGACAACAAGGTTGGTAAAGAACTAATTGTGAGAACCAATGATGATGAGCCAATGTTATTTATGCCTCAAGTGCCTTCTCCTCCACAGTTCAAGAGTCCGGTTAGATTTGCAAAACCTTGTTCGATTGGTAGTCATGTTGTTGGCAATACTCTCTGTGATGTAAAAGCAAGTACACCTTCGAAACCATGGTGCGATGAGCTGAAGAAGATAGAAGAAGAAATTGTTGTGTCTGAAAAACCTCAATGCCAGAATATATTCGCAGACACAATGGAGAAACCACCTAGATGCTGGACGTTCTTGAATGTGATCTTATCTAAAGAAAGCATGCTAGGTGACTTTAATACAATGGCTATTACAGATGGGAACCTACCAAAAGCTATATTATTTCCGATGGATGGAGGGTTTCTCAACTTTCGTAGGGGAATTGGATAGAGAATTGAAGAAGTCAGGCCGAGACTATAAAACAAGCGCTTATTGGGAGGCAACTCAAGTTTAATTTTTATTTTTAATTTTTATTAAGTTTTATATTAGTAGTTTGGAATTTGCATTTATTTAGGATTTAATAAAATTTCTTCTATCATGGTTTACAGGTTATTCAAGTCTAATACAAGAGTGGTGCCCAATTTGTTCCATGTGCTTAGCCTATTCTCCAAACTTAGCGGACAAGGAGGAAGATTGCTATATTTTCAGGGAAGTCCTCTGCTTTAATTTTTTCTATTTCAATCATTGAGGACAATGTCTAGTTTAAGTTTGGGGGTATTTTAGTGTCGTATTGCATATAGTTAGTTATTTACATTGTAGTTCGTTATGTTTTTGGGTTATTTACATTTAGTTTTTGCATTAAGTTTTTTTTGTTTAAAATTCTTTTTTTTTAAAAAATCGCAAAAATAGTAGTTAGTTTACTATGTTTGTTGCAGTTAGTGTATATTTGCATGATTCCAACTGTTAGATAGTAAAAGTCTATTTTGGCCAATGATGAGACTGGAATTAAGTAGATAAGTATAGTATTGAATATTCAGGCTTTGATGTGATTTCTTGTTATGAATTGAATCTTTTCCTGTTTGAAACTGGTATAATTAAGGTTAGCATGTTAATAACAGCTATGTTGACTGATTAAGTTTAAATTGATACATAATGAATTTCATAAGGATAATACTAGTGTGAAGGAATGAAAGCCATGAATAGGCGGAGATGACTAAATTTTGATAAAAACTTAAGTTTGGGGGGAAATTTTGGGGTATATAAGCTTTAAAAAAAACATGTTGAGTCTTGTGGTGGGTTGAGGAGAAACACTCCCCATAAACACAAGCGTGAGATGGAGCGTAAAACGCACTCACCAACCATCTATCAAAAAAAAGAGAGAGAAAAAGAAAAAATTTTTTACCATGGCTAGTTTTGTTTCGGGGCCTTTGTTACTTGAGTAAGTACGCCCGAAGGGGTATCTTAAAACCTAGCGCCCTAAGGTCTTATATGGTCTGGGAGTCGTTGATCGAAAGCTCGCTAAGGGGTGACACTGTTAGCCTAATGGAATGAGACATTGCACAGTCATGGTTAAAAAAAACAATAAAACGAGAAAAGAGCAAAAAACCC
The DNA here is from genome assembly GCA_020205505.1 of Panax japonicus. Lineage (NCBI taxonomy): Eukaryota > Viridiplantae > Streptophyta > Magnoliopsida > Apiales > Araliaceae > Panax > Panax japonicus. Next base: position 22,524,364 of record CM035110.1, on the reverse strand, counting down.
CCGTAATGAAAAGTAAAACATAAGTATCCCAGATTGGACTCTTGAATTTAGTGGATGTTTGACTTTAGTTGGATATAGCTTGTTCGTGAATTTTGTGAGTTTTCACTGTATGATGCCTTCGAAGATATCTATTATGTCTTAAATTTGATTTTATATCAGTTAACATTGTTGTAGAGCACACACGCACTATATCAGTGATAACAGTCTAAGATTTGATGATTGATTGGGAAATTACTGATTTGTTTTAATATGATGTATTAACATGTTTACTTGATTTCTCTAAGGCCGGTTGAATAGACTTGTTTCTGTCATTACTGTTGGATTCGTAGGCATATATATTAGTTTCATTACATTGCATTGCATAACATTTTGTGTTTTTGCTTGAGGGCAAGCAAATGTTTAAGTTTGGGGGTATTTGATGAGTGAGTTTTATACACATGAATTGGATACATTCGGGCTTAATTTATTGTTGTTCTCAAGTCTTTTAGAATGTTTTTATGTGTTTGTGTCTATTCAAGCATGTTTTATATTGTTTTGTAGGATTTGGGACAAAAGTTACATGGATCGACGTTTGGGGTGGCTAGATTAGCGTTTTCGGCTTGCCATTTACACAGCAGTCACTTCAGTGCCAATTTGACTATAGCTCCGGACATTATTTCAAAAAACTTCAAGAATAAAAGTTGTAGATATACTTCTCCTCTTTCCGGAACATCTTGAATCATCAAAATCGGAGTTCGGACGAAGAAATTATGGCCGTTTTCCCAAAAGACGTCAGAGCAGAAAATGTCAGATTTTGGGCCAGCGCCGGGGCGCGATTCTTAGGCTTAATTCCAGTGCCGGGGCGCTGGTGAGCAGAGTTTGGCGCCGTTGCCCAGCGTTGGGGCGCTGGGGAAGGGTTTGGTGCGGCCTGAACGCGTTTTGGGCGAATTTTGACACCTTTTTGACTCCAAATAGGATTGGGTTTGTTCCTAAGCTAAAAATTGGACTTGTAACCTATAAATACATGATGTAAGGCATAAAATAAAGGGAGATTACATAGCTTAGATTAGATATACACTCTATTAGTTTTGGAGATTGAAGCAACTTGGAGATCATTGAAGATCAAGAGCAAGAGCAAGAGGGGAGCATCAGATTTGCTGACAACAGATTCTATTCTCTTCTCTTATCATACTTTTATCTTTTAATGTCTATTCAGTTGTGGATTCTTGGTTTCCATTCATTAATTATGAACTAATTTTTTTTATTAAGATTTCAGTTGAACTTTTTATGGCTATGAATTAGTTATTCATTATATTCCAGTTATTTATGTTAAAGTGAGTTGTTTATCTTGTCTTGTGCATATTGCTTAATTATCTGATCAGTAATTACTTTGTTACTCTAGAAGGAATTGGAAGAGGAATTCTAGGGTTAGAACTGGGCATGATATCATGTGACTTAGTTATTTATAAAGTGAATAATTAGGTTTGTGAATTGAATGGAAATATCTGTTCACCGCATGTAACACATAAGGAATTGGAATTGAAGGAGTTTAATTCAATTTGTTTTGCATAGGAATATAGCAAAATTAATCTGGATTAAATAGAAGGCAATTGATCACTTGGAAAAAGACTTTTGGCATTTGAGAATTCTTGTTAACAATTCAGTAGGCATAATAATTGGGATAATTGGATAATTGATTTATAGTTCATAATTGGGGATATTGTACGTAGTCTTAATCTTTATTTATTTGAATTAATTTTAGAGTAATCTAGTTTTAATTGATTAATTTAGTTTTCTTAATTAGAAAAATAACGATTTGAGATTGTTTAAATAAAATTAGTTTGGTTAAGAATTAGTACTTGGTGATTTTTATTAAATAATTCCTCGTGGGAACGATACTCTACTTTTACTTTATTACTTGTTGACCGTGTATACTTGCACGTATTCATTGATTGCGAAATCGATCAACAATGGGTTGTCATGATTGCAGATGTGGGAGGAAGTTGGAAGGGCACTCATTTTAAAAATTGGGAGGTTTTCCGAAGGTCTTGGGTTTTGCAGTATTTGTTGTTAATTATTGGGCTTTGTTTGGAGTACTCTTCGAATAAATGTTTCATTTATCCGAAGACTGGGGGGCAATGTTGAGGCGTGATTATTTGGACCCGAATTATATGGTCGGCCAATGTCCACATAGAGTTATTTTAACCCGTGTAGGAACCGTTATTGGTAGTTGAGTATTTTAAGGAATCACATATTTCTAATCACATTATATTCATGACTCCTAAAGAAAGTGACAGGAGATAATTCGATTTCCTTTCCTTACGAAGATTCTGTTTGTTCCCATTAAGGTATTTTACCCATTGAGAAATTCTATTCCTAATGGGAATGACTTGGAGGAGGTGGTGTAACTACTATAAATATAAGACTATACACTGATTCTAAGTTACACACGATTATTATTTTTCATCACTAGAGCATTAAGCCTCAAATGTTAATATTATTCAGCATGTATTTATTCTCACACCGGAGTTATTTTCTGATGGCCCAAGCCGTCAAGTTTTTGATGTGACTTCGTTTCTGTGCAAGATTTGACACGCTTTGATGATTGGAACACATGAATAAATCTTGGCGTTACCACCACTCAAGTCAAAAAATCTCGATATTGTGCGACTTTCTTCCTTTATGGTCTTTTAGATTTCGTGTTATTCCAAATTTACCGGATAACAGTTTCAATCAAAGATTAATGGACAAATCAACTGTCATTAGTATATACATATAAATTATAGGCTTAAATATGAATTAGTACTCTAAACTATAGGCCATATTCCACTTTGGTGATCCACCTTTCAATTTTGTCAATTAAGTTATTAAACTATCAATTTTTTCCAATTACATAAATTGAACACGCCACGTCAGCAATTGCTGACGTGGCTATCTGAGTAGGATCTGGATGAGCTGATGTGTAAAAATTAAACACGCCACGTCATTTTTTTGTTTTTTTAATAAAAATAAAATAAAATACATTTTTTATTTTTTTAATAAAAAAAATGCAGTTTTTTATTTTTTTAATAAAAAAATTTAAAAAATGCAGTTTTTTATTTTTGTTTATTAAAAAAAATGCAGTTTTTTTTTTTTAATAAAAATAAAATAAATACGTTTTTTAATTTTTTTAATAAAAAAAATACGTTTTTTTTTATAAAAAAAAATGCAGTTTTTTATTTTTTTAATAAAAAAATTTAAAAAATGCAGTTTTTATATTTCTTTTTATTAAAAAATGCAGAATTTTTTAATAAAAATAAAAAAAAATAAGATTTTTATTTTTTTAATAAAAAAAATTAAAAAATACAGTTTATATTTCTTTTTATTAAAAAAATGCAGTTTTTTTATTTTTTTAATAAAAATAAAATAAAATACTTTTTTTGTTTTTTTAAATAAAAAAAATGCAGTTTTTAATTTTTTTAATAAAAAAAATTAAAAAAAGCAGTTTTTTATTTCTTTTTAAAAAAAAAAAAAGGATTTTTTATTTTTTTAATAAAAAATGCAGTTTTTTATTTTTTTAATAAAAAAAATTAAAAAGTGCAGTTTTTTTATTTCTTTTTAAAACGTCTTTTTTATTTAATAAAAAAATAAAAAACTGCATTTTTTTATTAAAAAAATAAAAAACTTATTTTATTTTATTTTTATTAAAAAAATAAAAAAAACTGCATTTTTTTAATAAAAAGAAATAAAAAACTGCATTTTTTTATTAAAAAAATAAAAAACTGCATTTTTTTATTAAAAAAAATAAAAATCGTATTTTATTTCATTTTTATTAAAAAAATAAAAAAAACTGCATTTTTTTTAATAAAAAGAAAAAAAAAATCTGACTTTTTTAAATTTTTTTTATTAAAAAAATAAAAAACTGTATCTTTTTTATTAAAAAAAATAAAAAAACGTATTTATTTTATTTTTATTAAAAAAATAAAAAAAACTGCATTTTTTTAATAAACAGAAATAAAAAAACTGCATTTTTTAATTTTTTTATTAAAAAAATAAAAAACTGCATTTTTTTTATTAAAAAAAATAAAAAATGTATTTTATTTTATTTTTATTAAAAAAACAAAAAAAATGACGTGGCATGTTTAATTTTTACACATCAGCTCATCCAGATCCTACTCAGATAGCCACGTCAGCAATTGCTGACGTGGCGTGTTCAATTTGTGTAATTGAAAAAAATTGATAGTTTAATAACCTAATTGACAAAATTGAAAGGTGGATCACCGAAGTGGAATATGGCTTATAGTTTAGGGTACTAATTCATATTTAAGCCTAAATTATAATACGTGTCAACCTACATGCGATTAACAAAACTAAGATTATCACAAGTATATATTAGCAATCTAATTAGGTACAAAAAATTATGCACCACTAGGCACTAGCTTCAACAGTTGAATTCCAAATCATTTATCCAACAACTTTAATATCATGCGATCAGCTACCCCAGTGTCCCATTATATATACACAATGCCTTCTCTTCTACTATACCAAAATACAGTTGGGTCTCTTTTCTCTCGCACTATCTTTCAAGTTTATTTGACTGCAATTAATCTTTTCTACAAGCAGAAAAATGGCAACAATATCCTATAGTTTGTCTGGTGGTTCCGTTGCTACTGCAAACTTTATGCAGTCAATTAGATTATATAAATATTCCTTCAACACGGTAGTGCTCCTTTTAATATTGAGTGTCCTAACATTATTTAGAGCAGCAGATGGTTTAAGTATGAATTACTATATGATAAGCTGCCCAATTTTGGAGCCAATTGTCAAGAATACTGTTAACAGAGCTCTGCTATCTGATCCCACTCTTGCTGCTGGCCTTGTCCGAATGCATTTCCATGATTGCTTCATTGAGGTATTTTTTTTATAAAAAAAAATTCTTAGGTTCTTGCTTTGTGAAGAATTATGGGATAACCTTTTTGTTAGTTCCTAAATTATAATATTTTTTTCACGTTTAGTTTCCTTTTTTTTTGTGTATTTCGTTCTCCAATTATATAATTTTTCATATTAGTCTCCAAAAGATAACAACTTTCCACGTTAGTCTCTTAATTGTAATTTTTTTTAGATTTAGTCCTCAATCTATTGTTTCCTTTCATGTTTAGTCACTTTAATTGCTCAGTTTTTGTAAGGTTGTATTGAGATTGCAGGAATTATATAGTTTAAGGATGTAATACGCAAAAAATAGTTAAGGGGACTAAACATAAAAAACAATTATAGTTTAGTGACTAATGAAGAGATTATCGTAAGAATTATTCTGTTTTCTTGGTAACATTATTTTTGTTTTTCACGTTTAATCCCCAAACCATTTTTTTCACGTAATTTGTCCTTATATTTTATTATTTATATACTCTTTGTCCAACCTTAAAAAAATAGAGCAATTGAAGGATACTAAATATGAAAGACAACTTATAGATTGTGAGGATTAAACAAGAACAATAGTCACAACTTGAGGACTAAATGTGAAAAAGATACTATATTTTGGGGAGTAACATAAAAGAAACATATAGTTTAAGTTTAAGAATGAAATACGCCAAAAAATAGTTAGGTAACTAATCGCTAAAAACAACTACAGTTTAAAGACCAATGAAAAAATCTCTTGTTTTTTCTGAAGCATAACCATTACACTAGTCCTCAACCTATAATTGTTTTGTTGTTCAGTCTCCTAATTATTATTTATTGTACATTTTGTCCTCAAACTATTACTATTTTTATGTTAATAAAAACATTATAGTTGGTCCTCACGTTTAGTCCTCATTTGTTTGTCATGTTTAATAGTCAAACTATTTATTTTTCATATTTAGTCCCCTTTAATTGTTGTACTTTTGTGATATTTAGACTAAGATCACAAATATTTAATAGTTCAAAGACGAAATAGGACAAAATAGTTAAGGAATTAAACATGAAAAATAAAAGACTAATTAGGGAATTATCCCTTGTTCTTAATATTTTTTTTTTGGGTTTTGGCTTTTGTTAAATAGGGGTGTGACGCATCAGTTTTAATTGATTCTACAAAGGACAATACAGCAGAGAAGGATTCTCCAGTAAATTTGAGTTTGAGGGGTTATGAAATTATTGATGATATCAAAGAACAGCTTGAAAGCCAATGCCCAGGGGTGGTTTCTTGTGCTGATATCCTTGCAATGGCTGCTAGAGATGCTGTTTTCTTTGTAAGAAAATATATAAATCATTTCCGTTTCACAAAAAAAGTACCATTTCAATTTTTCTCACAAAAACAGTTATCATTTTATTTTATTAAAACTATTATGTATACAAAATCAGAATGTCCTCAAATTTATAATTAAAATTATATTATATGCCCACCACTAAAAGTCTTAAATTTTTAAGAGTAAAACAGAAAAGTAAAATCATCCTTCATGAGTTGGTAGATGGAGACACTTTTGACGTAATTTCTACCGAGTTTTTATGATATAAACTATTTTTTAAATTTATTTTTTAGCGTGTAAAATATACATTTGAAATATATGATATCTTAATTAGCGCATCAATTCTTCCCACATACATTATTTTGAAAGATGACTACTTAATTTGGCCTAGAAAACTTATATAATTGAATATAATTTTTTGAGTCATAGTATATATATATACTAGTAATTGTCCGTGCCTGAAGGCACGGCGTAACGAAAAATTAGATTAAAATTCGAAAAATACTTTATCACCTAAAGACTCTTTGCAACTTAAAATCAGACATAATAATTATCATAATTTACCACACTACCACAATAATTAATTTTTCTTTAAAAATAGATATCTAGAAAAAATTAAACTTGTCTACAAAACTTACAATTATCAATAAAAATTATCATAATTCACCACACCACCACAATAATTATTATTATTGTTATTGTTGTTGTTGTTATTATAATTATAATTATAATTATAATTATAATTATAATTATAATTATAATTATAATTATAATTATAATTATAATTATAATTATAATTATAATTATTAATATTAATATTAATATTAATATTAATATTAATTTTATTATAATTATTATTACTTTATTACTACTACTATTATTATTATTATTATTATTACTATTATAATAATAATATTATTATTTTGAATTAAAATTAGAATGAATCTGAACCGTACTTGTGCTTTCCCACTCAAATCAATTAGAATGAATCAGAATCTTTATTATATAGATTATTATTATTATTATAATTATTATTTCTATTACTATTACTATTACTATTATAATAATAATAATTATTATTACTATTATTAGTACTATTATAATTATTATTAGTACAATTATTATTATTATTATATTTATTTTTAGTACTATTATTATTTGTTTTTGTGTGTGTGAAGAAGAGAGGAAAGAGAAAGATTTTGTGTGTGAACATGAGAGAGAGTATGGTGTATGAGTGAATTTGATTTGGGAGGGAAGAAATATGAGCCTTTAGATTAAATTGAAAAAATTAAGCTAGAATGAATCTGAACCGTCTTTGTGCTTTGTCAAATGAAAGATTCAAAATGGGTTCTGTTTTATTAGATAAATTTTTAGTACTATTATTATTTGTTAGTGTGTGTGTGTGAAGAAGTGAGGAAAGAGAAAGATTTTGTGTGTGAACATGAGAGAGTATGGTGTATGAGTGAATTTGATTTGGGCGGAAAGAAATATGAGCCTTTAGATTAAGTTGGAAAAATTAAGTTAGAATGAATCTGAATCGTCTTTGTGCTTTGTCAAATAAAAGATTCAAAATAGGTTCTGTTTTATTATATAGAATATTATTATTATTATTATTATTATTATTTCTATTACTATTACTATAATAATAATAATAATAATTATTATTATTATTATTACTATTATTAGTACTATTATAATTATTATTAGTACAATTATTATTATTATTATTACTATTATTAGTACTATTATAATTATTATTAGTACAATTATTATTATTATTATATTTATTTTTAGTACTATTATTATTTGTTTTTGTGTGTGTGAAGAAGAGAGGAAAGAGAAAGATTTTGTGTGTGAACATGAGAGAGAGTATGGTGTATGAGTGAATTTGATTTGGGAGGGAAGAAATATGAGTCTTTAGATTAAGTTGAAAAAATTAAGCTAGAATGAATCTGAACCGTCTTTTTGCTTTGTCAAATGAAAGATTCAAAATGGGTTCTGTTTTATTAGATATATATATATATATATATATATATATATATATATATATATATATATAACACGGATCAGGTCCGGGATCAAAATCCGGACCCAAATTTTTTTTTTTGTAGAACAATTAAAAAAATAAAAATAAAATTATGGAACTAAAATTTTTCCATAATACAGTGTTTTGGGTGTGTTTTTAATACCTACACCAACCAATGTATGTACTGTCTGCCCAAAAAAAGCAAAAAAAAAAAAGTCCGGATTTTGTTAAAATCCGAGAGTCCGGACCTAATCCGGACTCTATATATATATATATATATCTATCTAATAAAATACAAATGATTTTGAATTTCCCGCTCACTCAATAAATCATCTGGGCCGTCCAAAGTTTGGGATAAATCCCACCGTTCATACATCTATCTAATAAAATACATCTATCTATCTAATAATCTAATAATAATTTAATAAAATACAAATGACTTTAAATTTTCCGCTCACTCAATAAATTATTTTGGTCGTTCAAAGTTTGAGATAAATCATATTGTCTATACAGTGCCGGAGGCACGGGACCCAGCTAGTATATATATATTACGTTAGTTTTGTACTAAATTATAATTGTAAAACATATCAATATATAAAATTAGATAGAATTATAAGGGGCTCCACCTATTACATATATCTCTCAAATAATTATCATTGATACTTATCCACATGTTTGACAACAAAATAAGACAAACATTCACAATATAGTCCATTTTTCTAAATGTTTGAAGGAATTATGTTGTGACCATCACTATTTTAAGTTTAACATTTCTCCTTCCAAGTTTTATAATTCTATCAAAAATTGATATATTTAAATTGATATTTTTCTAGGATTTAACCACGTGTTATTTTCAATTTTTAATTTTCAATCAATTTTATTGGGTTAATGTCCCATGTCAGTTAAGTTTGACCTTAAAATTACAATATATACTTGAGAAGTCTCTCCATTTAGTACTAATTGATTTTAAGTTGGATACTTCAATATCTTATTAGAGTTAGGGTCTACCCTCATTAATATTCATGTGGCTTAACATTGCACATTTCAGATTTTTGTTCAGTATTCGTCATAGTTCCACATCAATTAAGTTTGCCTGAAATAAGATGTCTATCCACTTAATACCAATTGATCTTAAATTAGATGTTCCAACAAACTTAAAATGCCTAATTAAATATATAATCATTTTTACCAATATCTCAAGAACAAATCATACATCAGGCCGGGGGTCCCGTTTATGAAATACAAAAAGGAAGAAAGGACGGAAGAAGGTCAAAAATAGAAGACACATTCAATCTGCCACCACCAACCTTCAATAGTTCAGAACTCATCAAAATGTTTGGACAGCATGGTTTCAGCACTCAAGAAATGGTGGTTTTGTCTGGTAAGAACAATGTTGCCCTTTATTTACCTTTATATTTATTTTGATATATATATATATATATATATATAAATTATCATATATAAAGATGAAATTTTCGTTATCTAATATTCATTATGTTTCATAAAAAGAATTGCATATGTAATATTTTTTTCCTAATTCATAAAAGAGTTAATTTTCAAGTTATTTTTACAAGTATAAAAGATCAAGACAAAAGAAAAATCGATTTCAAGACAAAAGAGGGTAATTTGATAAATGCAAAAGATCAAATTAGAACTAAGTATAAGTTTCAAAATTATAGGGCTTAAAAACACTTTAGACTCTATAACTAATTTATTAATTTTAGAAAAGCATGATGTGAGTTTTTAGAGATTAAGCTTTATAGTCACTTAGAACTAATGTGGCTTTACCTGACGCTGCCACATAATAAAACGTTACTTAAGATGAGGCTACGACGTCAATTTTTGATGGCAGTAAAGATTAATATGTCAAAATCCTTAAACTTAAGGTTCAATGTCATAAACATTCAAAACTTGAGGTTCACTTTCTAAAATAAAAAAAAAAATCAGGGGTAAATTTGAACCCAACGATAGGGTTCAAAGATAATTGAAAAATATGCCCAGATCTTATATATATTTCATTGTGCCCACTAAATTTTTTAAAAACTTCTCTTGCACGTCTATGCTTTACAAAAGTATAGAAAATCTAAGTGGGGCATAAATCCTCACTTGTTTAACACATCCACGAAGGCGCACAAAAACCTATATCTATAAAATAAAATTAAGACTAAAATACACTTTGCACCCCAAAATTTACACCTTTATTGACTTTTACATTTCAAACCAAAAAAGATATCTAAGTACATCATAAACTAGAATTAAACGTAACAGAAAGCACAGTTTCTTTGATTAACCGGTCAAAAGTGATCGGCTAAGGCTGTAATGTGAATTTGAAAGGGTGTTTAAGTCTTTTCCTTTTTATCTTCTCAAACATTGCCATTAAGTTTGGGGTGCACATTGTCTTTTAGTCTAAAATAAATAAAATATTCTCCTTGTCAATCTATTGACCAGTCTCTTTTCCTTCTCTCTCCTCCATAACCAATTTTCTCTCTCTTCCATAACTTACTTTTTCTCTCTTAAACAAACACTCATTTCCTCTCCCTCTCAATGAACAACGACTACTTTCGAGCTGCAGAGCACCCAAATTCATTAAAAAAAAAACCATAATCATGTTATTCTGACATATTTAAAATCACAGCCACCAAATAAAAAAAGAATTTTTTTTTTGAAAACTTTAAGAAAAAGAAGGAAAATGAACATAGTATTCTGCTAATGCCATTCTCACTTTTCAGTAGCCTCTAATTTGTTAAAAAAATTACCTAAAAGACATTGAAAAGAACATGATCAAAATTTCAGATTGTCTAAACCTTTCACTAAAACTGGGGTTCCTAAAGGACATCTTAATTCCCAATTAATCAATCAATTTGGTCCAAACTCAACACCACAAAGAAATTAGACCTGGGCAGAACGTACTGAACACAACTAAACAAAGATTTTCTCGTTCAATATATATGCTACAGAGCGCCCAAATTCATTAAAAAAAAATCCATAATAATGTAATTCTGACATTTAAAATCACAGCCACCAAATAAAGAAAGGATAATTTTTTTTGAAAACTGAAAGAAAAAGAAGAAAAATGAACATAGTATTCCGCTATAAAATATTTTCACATACTATCAAATTTGAAAGTCTATCGAATATGATCTTCATAGCCAAAACCAAGCTATTTACAATCACGAATTCTAGTTGATTCTAAACATCAAACAAGAAAATTACAACTCAAACAATTTTATGAACACCTATTTACGCAATCAAAGACAAGGACTTGGCCTACTGATCACAAAGCTATAATTATACTAATTATGTACTATATTAAACTTTTCAATAAAGCCACAAGATTTTTCGGTTACAAATTTAAAACCAATAAAATCAAATGGTCAAATACAAAACAAATAGCGCAAAAACATCCTAGAATCACCAGGAAAGTAAAGATCACTCGCTACTAGAAAAATAAGAATACGTTTGTGACAGTTTTTAAAAACAATCACAAAAAATAATAATTGTGATGGAGTTTTTAAGCAATCACAAAATAATAGTATATATGATGGCTCTTAGTGATGAATAATCTTACCATTAATGTATTATAATTGTGATAGTCATGTCAATCACACCATTTTTTTCACGCAAAATACATTTTCTTTTTGTAACGCACTAAGTTATCACTTATAGATATACCCTTTTCATGATTGCATTTAAGCTATCACTAATATTTTAATATAAGAAATAATCAAAACAATATTTTATGACGGTCGTGACAATCATTAAAAAAATAGATTATTGTGACGACTTTTATTTGCAATTACAAAAAGAAGGTATTTTGTGATGAAATTTTCAAGCCGTCACAAAACAATAAAATATATGATGGCTCTTAGTGATGAATAATTTACCATCATTATAGAGTATTTGTGAATGTCATTGCAATCACCAAATCTTCTGTGAAAGTAATTTTGTTTAGTAAGTCAACTCACATATGTTTCCTTTTATATTTTGTTTTAAAATTATAATCATCATCTGGACTTTGGTGTAGTGGTAATACTCGTTATTTAGTTTGCAAATGGGAGAGAGTTTGAATCCTATAAGTATCATTTGATACAATTAATATAGATATAATTAATATAGTGAAATAATTATACGTAAATAGAGATTCATGTTCTTAAATTTGATACCTAAAGTCTTGTATTTTTTGTGATGACTTTGACAATCACAATAGATAATATGTTAATGTGATTGTATTAATCATCACAAAAGCATTGCGTTTGCGTGATTGCCAAAATCATTACGTAGAGATTCATGTTCTTACATTTGATCCATAAAGTCTTGTGTTTTTTGTGATGACTTTGACAATCACAATAGATAATATGTTAATGTGATTGTATTAATCATCACAAAAGCATTGTGTTTGCGTGATTACCAAAATCATCACGTAAAACCTTTTATGATGGACGTATACAAGACGACCATTGTGATGCTTAAAGCCATCACGTAAATCTTTCGTGATGGTTTTCCTACTTTTTGTGATGAATTTTGGTCATCACAAATGACCCTTTTTCAGTAGTGACTGTATTATCCGCATTCAGACCTCACAAACAGATCATTTGACTAACCTAATAAATCAAATTGATGCCCACCTTCAACACAATTGAGCTTGACACTCTTGAATATGAGAACGCAAGAATTCAAGTAAAGTAGTAGATGGGTGTGAACCAAATACCTCAAACCTCTCTCCATTAATGGCAATGGTACTGAAGTTGCCTGAATAAGGTGTGTGCTCTGCTAGAACAACAGTTCCTTTTGCAACAAAGCTATAAATCAACCCTCTGGGATTCATCTCTTAATTACAATTCCAAAGTCAAGACCCACAATTTTCTTTCTCCGCACGAACCAGATAAAATTGTTTTGTCTTCTTCAACATCTCGCCTATTGGGCAAACACATAGAATGAAGAGCAAATTCGGCGATTCTTCCACCACCGGTGGTCTGTTGATTTCGAGCACTGACGCCATCCTGTCATTTATCCGGGCTTCAGCCTCCGACGAACCCCTCTCTCTACAACCCTCCGTACCCTACATTTCCCTCCGCTCCATCTGGGTTTTCGCCGACCCATCAACCCGTCCCGACCTCCTCATCCTAGATCCACCTTCATCTTCCCCAACCCCAAACCTAGAGAAAAAGTAGCTTTTAATAGAACAATCAATTTCATGAATATTTTTATTCTCCTAATTAATATTATAAAAAAAGATATGTAAAAGACTTAAACACCCCTCCAAATTCTTTAGCCGGTCACTTTTGACCGGTTAATTAAAGAAAGTGTGCTTTCTGTTACGTTTAATTGAAGTTTGGGATACTTGGACACCTTTTTCGGTTTGAAGTGAAAAAGTGTAAAGTTTGGAGTGCAAAATATATTTTAGTCTGAAATTAATAAAAGACTAATATGTAAAATTGCACATGGGTTTATCATTTTGTGTACTTGACTTTTTCATAGAGTAAATCACTATATCGTGTGATACAATTAGTAGTGCAAATATATATCTTTTAGGCCAATTTTAAACTGCTGATTATACATTAAAATGTATAATTTTGCACTAACAAATATACATACCGCGGGTAATTTGCTATATTGTAAAGTTAGGCACCATATCTTTATAAAATGATAAATTTTAGATACAATTTTGTGTTTTAGTCTTAATAAAATATAGGGTGTCAAAGTATGGTGCAATTTTTTCAATGATTTTTTTTATAGAAAAAAGTGAAATATATGGTACCAAGAACCATTTTCTATGTGATGCTGCATATGCAGCTATTTTTTTTTTTTTTTTGAAGTTTAATTTCAATTTATAACAAAAATTATAGGAAAAAGTTGCATTCGGATTTTTCTTTTCTCGAGATTTTTATCCTGCGCCCTTGCATTTATTCATCATAAAATAACACCGAGAAAAGCTTGCAGCCTAACTATTTGTGGCCATGCATGGTTTATGTAGGGGCACATACACTAGGAATGGCAAGATGCTCATCATTCAAGAACCGGTTGAGCAAATTTGACTCCACCCATAACGTTGATCCAGACATTGAAACGAATTTCGCAAATACATTGTCGAAAACATGCAGCGCAGGCGACAACGCCGAGCAACCATTTGATACGTCCAGAAACACGTTTGACAACAATTATTTCGTCGGATTACAAAGGAAAGCTGGAGTTCTTAGTTCTGATCAGACGTTATTTACGAGCGTGAAAACACGAGGCATTGTGAATGGTTACGCTATGAATGAAGCCATGTTTTACTTTGATTTCATGCAAGCCATGATGAAGATGAGTTTGCTTGATGTTAAAGAGGGTCCTAAAGGAGAAGTAAGAGAAAACTGCCGCAAAATTAACTGATATATGTAATCTCATTGTGCGAGTGTGTTGAGTTATGGAAAATGATATTATCTTCTGATATAAAATAGTCTGATTTTTGTGTCTAGTAGACAAATCGAAAAGTTAAAATTATTTACGGGTCTTGCCATTGTGTCTGTTCATATAAAATTGTGTGTGTTTTAATATAGGTGGATATAGCAGGAGTCCTTTGGCGGAACCGGAACATATTTATAGGGGGTCAAAATACATCAATAAAAAATTTATTTATTAACGTTTGAAGAACTTTTTCCGGTTGTACAAGTGAGAGAAGACAATTATATCCTGTAAGTCTGCATAATTTGAAAATGTCTCAAAATTTGCTTATTTTCAATTATCATTGTGGTTATCAGCAATCACAACACACAACCATATATTAAATGTTTGATCAAATATCATGCACCAATTGACCTATTACCCGTCACAAAATCATAATAGTACTAGTAATTGCATTAGTGGTCCAATCCATCTAGAAGACAATAATTATTCTCTTCATTTCGCAACAAAAAAATAAATAATATTTGAACCGCATTATCTTTTAATATTTCCTTTATTTTATATTATTTGTCATTAAAAGAACATGCACATTTTTCAAAAGTAATAATTAATAGCTTAATTTGCAGAAGAAAATATTACTATTTAATATTACTATTAAATATCCTTGAAAAATGATATTACTATAGAAAAAAGTATTTTAGATTCTCCACACATGCAAATAATAATTATTTTAAAATATACAAAATAAATTGTAATGAAATAGAGGGAATACAATTTACTCTAACAAATATATATTGATATAATCATCACACTAACTGATGCACCGAATTGAACTGCACCCGAATATAAAAAATAAAATACTAAGACCATATCTTCGAGGTTAAGTTTGGTTGGGGCTAAAATTAAATAAACCAGGCTATAGATTTGATAACGCAAACCACATATACATCTTATCCTCTCCCAATGGCCCGACCCATACAATAGTATTTGACACGGCTTGAGCCCAGTAAAAGGTCCACACTTTTAACATTAACACTTTTAACAAACCTGCAACGAAGAAAAAGACCGGAGCAGACTGCATTTTGCGGAGTCACCGACGAGCAGTGGCTCTAGCCTCTGTGGCTGGCTTCCCCCCTCCCGCCCCAACCCCCACCCCCACCCCCACCCCTACCCCCACCCCACCCCTCCCCTAATTCCTCCTGGGCCGCCGATCTACTAGGGTCATATGCCCCCCTCCCCCTGCGCCCCTAGTTTCGCCTCTGCTTTGAGTTATTAATGTATTATGACCCATTAAGTAATTTTTATTAGTGTAGACTTGTTGAATGTAACTTGTATGTGTGAAGTTATGTAGAAGACAATCGGATTTTGCAACTCCTTTACACTTCATTTCATAATTAATAGCAAACCCTTTACACATGATATATTAGGTTTCTATTGCACCAAAAATAATAATAAGAAAAGATTGGCTTGGAAGTTCTGATGATAGGAAGTGTTAACGCCAAGATCTTCTACCACGTCCTAATCACGAAAGACGTTCTGATCTTGCACAATAAACACGAGAGTCGGTACAGGAGATCACAAGGTTAACAATGGAGGATAATAAAATCTAGTGTATTGAGAGAGATAAAATTATCAGTTACCTTTTCTTAGAAGACTTCCTTGCTATGATATACTCTCCAGCCCGGTTAACCGTGTCACCCACTACAGTCTGACACAGTCCCCCACAGCTGGTGATCTCAGCCAACTGCATGCTGCACCTGCCACATCCCATCACCGTTTTCCATCGCCTGCCAACTGAATCACATCCACATTAATGCCTTGCAGACATCTCGGTCAACAGCCATCTTATTCATCATTACTGGTCAAGGATGGAGATATTTAAACATCTGCTAGGTCAGCCCACTGACCCGACCCAACAAAAAGGACCCAACTGATCGGGCCCAACTGAAATGACCCAGTAGATTATCCAAGTAACTCGGTCCAAGCCCTTTTACCCAATATCTAAAATATCATGGCCCGACAGGAAGAGTACTACATGTTATGCATACAAGTTTGGTTCAAGCATATATTCATGGATGTGTCAAAGAAGAAAAAGACAGTTGCACAATCTATAGTTGAAGGCTTGAAGTTAAGTATGCATGTTGGAGTTGTGACCCCGTTGAATTTAAGTACTCGCTGCTACAAATTTGATGCTTACTATTCATCTACATCACAATAACTAACTTATAAATATAAACTAATTTATATTCACATAATTAAATCATATAAATTCTCAGTCTTACTTACATTTCATTCATATACATATGTTCCAAAATATTACAATATTATTAATTATTAATTAACTAATACATTATAAATTTTCTAATCTTGTTTTTTCGCTTTGTCTTTTCCTTTATCTTTGATGTTTAACCCCTTGAGCCCCTCCACTTTAGATATAAATATAATTCGTAATGGTGAACAACTAATTTGCTCAGCAAATATAAATAATTTTAAATATCAGAACAACAATTATGATTGAAATAAACATTATTGATATATAAGAAAAAAAAATAGGATCACATTTACAACTTTGAAATCAACAAAATATCTTCATAAAACATTAAACTGAATTCTCAATTTTAATTGAACTAAAGGGTTTCAAAGCTCATCGTATTCTCAAGGGTAATTCAAATTCAACTGAGTGGTTGAACTAATTTATATGTTCATCGGTCGTAGACTGACAACTCTATAATAATGTTCGACAGTCACAAAGTGTGAACTCTCCACAGAATATCGTTAAGGCATTATTCTAACAATACTCAATATACGTATAACATATCACGTTGTATCTTTACAACATATGTCGGCTACCTGACAATATAATTATTCCTTATTTTTAGGGTTGTTCTACTCAGTCAAAAATCAAAGTCTACACCAAAATAATTTGGATTAGTGAAATTTATCTAGGCACACTTAGAAGGGGGTTGAATAAGTGTGGGAGCAATCTATGACCAATTTTTAAACTTTAAATTAAACTATTAATTTCAGACAACTATAATGATGAAATCAGCTTACTGAATTAATATATCCCATTGAATTGACTGATTATTTTAAGAAAATATCCTTCTAAATTTATAACTTAAAATAAAATACTTGGTGGTAAAGAATTATCTTAATATAATGCAAGTATTCAAATTTTAATAATTTAAGATAATTAAATAGCTTATGTGATTTTAAATTAAAGCAAATAATAAAATCAACACCAAGATTTTTTACGTGGTTCAGCTATTACCCTCTATAATAATAGTTTAATCCACGCCCCAATACCAACTAGTATTGGAGACTCACTTTATTTATTTCTTTATAAATAAACACAGATTACAAAACAGATTCTTACAAAAATTAATTAACATTTAATTTCTCTTGAGCACTCTTGCTCCTTGTGCACCTATGCACTTTTCAAGCACCTTTACTTCCTTGAACCTGTTTGTAAGCCTCTTCTCTAATCCACTAGGATTAACACCTTTAGACTACACTTAGTCTCAAATAGAAAATTCAATACAAATATAGAGGTCTATGATCAATGCAAAAATATTCAATTTAAAAGTTAAATACTCAACTATATGCAATGATCAATTAGTACACAATTAATACTTTACCCAATATCAGCTAAATAATATCAGACGTTAATTGCTCAGCTGCTTAATGCTTGCACTTGATTAAAATTTAGTTGCTCGATAAATATCAGTAAAATAAGCGCAAGAATAATTTTTTGTTTTTTTTCATTCATGCATGACTTACGGCTTTTTATAATCAAATTAAAGTTACCGTTGCATAAAGAGTCCAAGTGTACTACACTATTACGTTACCAATAAAAGAAGTAACAAATATAAATCTAGTTGAGAAATAATCTCAACTATATCTTCAGTTATAATAATGCATGTTGGACTCTTTTAGAATTAACCTTTTAACAACTTTGACTTATTTTTTTTCCTTTTTAGAGTGGTGTGTACAATTAAATAACAAATCTTCCTTTATCTTTTCCATGTCCAAGGTAATAGAGTCCCAAGACTTCCATAATTACATTCCTTGAAATCTGTACACTAACATTTCATATTCCAAAGATGTATAGCTGGCATGCACAAGACTGAACTCATAATATAACCGGATATCCAATATTTATACATGAACAATAATTATTCCTTGTAAACCGCACATGCAACAAATCGTAAGGATATATAGCTTCCATCTTTTAAGCTTTCTAGGCAATATTAAATACATAGAACTCCACGTGTAGCTAAAGAAAAAATAGTCCCAAGGATATTAATGCACACATAACCCATGTCATAAAATATTAATTCTTTTTGTACCCATAGCATATCTACTTTTAATATTTAGAAAAACCTTTTCCATTTAGATTTATTAAATCATTTTTCATTTAAGGCATATAACAAGATGCAAATAATATGTCCTAGAGCCTTTAAATGAAAAATTAAATGAAAAATTAAATATTATGCAATTGACCTTACATTTGTCTTCCTAGAAAGAAAAAGTTCTTCGTCCAATTGAAAATCCCGCCAATGTTCTTTTACCAACAAATACCTGAAAAACCATAAAACAATTTAGTATATGAACATTTCATCATCAAAACTTAAGGATGAAATATGACTAAGTCAACATTCTCCCCCTTTTTTATGATGACAACCCAAAATTGTTTAACTCTCATTAGCTCCCCCTAAATATATGCATAATATAATTAGCTCCCCCTAAATCCATGCAACAACATCATTTCAGGATTCTAAAATTCAATTTTCAGTAAATTTACAAAATCCTGAATTTTTGTACAATTATAAGCAACCTGTTACCTGCAGTATTGTTATTTCATGAAATATCAAAATATTTACTACTAACAAATATATCAAATGTTAAAATCCAAATCCCAAATTAATAATAAGTCATTTGGTGATACACACCAAACCAAAAACCAACATAACAACATAAGTCTTGCAGTCTAAAATCCAAAAACAATAAAACCATCATAAAACTTCTCCCCCTTTGTCATCAAACAAAAAGGGAGGGAACGGTATCAGTCTAGATCTATCACGGCTGTGCACTGAGCTGCCCTTTGTTTGAAATAGGAACGATGATTGGCACGATGAACCTTCTCAGCAATGCTCAGATCAGCAGCAAATTGGGGAGGTCAGGTAATAACAGTTGCAGGTGGTAGAGGTATATCAAGAAATTCACCTTGATATTCGGCTAACCAGTTGCAATGCACCCACTCCGGAACAGTTGAGTGCTTACGCAGCATATGTAATTTAGACCCTACATCATTGAACCTCAGAGCCATGAATTCAGCTAACTCCCCAACCTGATTACTAACGAACTTAATCTCCTGACTAAACTGACAAGAATTTTGATTAAGTCGACGTTGCATTAACTCAGCCAAGGCAGTAGTTTGCACTTCAAAACCGGCTTGTAAATCTATAAACTCATCTTCAATGTTGTGATAAAGTTTATTGATTTCAGGAGCTCCTAATGGCAACTTGTCTTTTTCCAACAAAGACATATGGTTATGAAGGGCAGACATTTCAACTTGCATTTTCTCTTGATTACTAAGAATAACTTTTAACAGATCAACAATTTCAGGAGAAAATTAAGTAGGGGATGAAGAGGAAAAGATGGAATTGAGATTGGAGGAGCAGGATTCTCAGAAGTAACACGAACAAATTGACCATCAAGCAAAGTGATACGAGAAAGCTTTAAAGTATTGACACTAAGTGAATCATTCACAACAATAGAGAGTTCATTTTCAAAAGAAATTTTAAAGTGATTGAAGAAAGTGGTGAGACTAGCACTATAAGGCAAACATGTTTTTGTTTTTCACAAATAGCTTGTCATTTGATGGAGCAACATTTGGGATAAATTAAAAGACAAAAATTTTAAAATCATGGTAACAATGATCAAATCTTGGTAAGTAAAATCAGCAGTACCACCTAAACGAGGCAAAAGATTAAACCTAACAAGATGATGAATCACACAAGCAAGAGGAGAGACATCTATGGTTTTTGGAGTAAAAACATCATTCAACATAGGATTATCCATCACAATCTTTAATTGTTCCAAAGGGGTGAATGGAGAATGGCCAGCCCCTTTTCGTGTAAATGGACAATCTCTAGTGAATGGAATGTTTAAAATGCTTCCGAAATCCATGACCGTGAAATACAAAGATTTTCCTTTAACAAATGAGGTGTAAAACTCCCCATGACATTCCAGATTAGTATAGAATTGTTGAACTAATCTGGGATATGCAATAGAAGGACGAAAAAGCATTGAAGAGATACCACAAGATTCAAACAAAGTTTTCAAAGGAGACTCTTGATAACATATTTGATCCACTAATTTTTCATAAACCAATTATTTTCGAAAAATGACAGTTTTAAAACGCACCTCATAAGCATTACTTCGAAAGAAGTTGTCAGGAAGATCAGAGGAAAGATTAGGGTTTACCGAAATCGATGGAGGTGTGACCTCTGGCTTAAAGGATGGAATGGTTGACTGTCTTCGCCGAGAGGGTCTAGATGATTTCAGCAATGAGGGACTAAAAGTTGATTCGTCAGAAGACGAAGAGTCCACATACTCTGTTTCCTCATACACGACTTTCTTCATTTTCCTTTGCTTTCGTGAAGGTTCGGCAGTTGATTGGGGAGGAACCGTCGTCTGATCGTCGTCGAAATCCATCATTGATCGCTTATATGTTCTAGTTCTCATGATTTTTGAAGGTAAATTTAGAGAAGATAGACGTATAAGAAGAGATAGAAACAGAAACAAAAATAGAGTTAGAAAGGGTTTGAGAGGTATAGAAGATGAGGAGAGATGGATATAAAATGAGATTTAAAAAGACTGACGCATGTACAAAGTACACTCCTGCACCTACGTCTTCCAAGAACTTCAGCCAACTTATCTTTTCAACTTTTAAAAACCATTATGAGATAAAGATAAAATTAACTGAACAAATGCATATACACATACACACTTACGTCTCCCGAGAAGCCCTTTTCCATCCGGTCTTTTTAGTTTTTAAAAAAAAATAATTATGATAGACTCCTTGATTATTGCATCCATGAATTAAGGAATTAAGTAGGCGGTCGAATAATCATATTATCAATTATCCTAAATTTTATCAGTTAATAAGATATGCATGCAACATAGAATAACGATAATACAGATTTTAAGATGAATTATGCGATACACATCCCAAGTTCTCTTCGCAGCATGCAAAATCTATCTTCACTTAATGGTTTAGTAAAAATATCTGTAATTTGATTTTCAGTTGGAACAAAAATTAATTTAATTAAACTTTTGACACACTGTCTCTTAAAAATGATGCCTTACTTCTATATGCTTTGTACGTGAATGTAACACAAGATTTTTAGATATATCTATAACACTAGAATTATCACAATATATAGGCACACAATCACAAAATTTATCAAAATCACATAGAGTTTGTTGTATCCACAAAATCTGAGATCAACAACTTCCTGCAGCTAGGTATTCACCCTCAGTAGTTGAAAGAGCCACTGAGGTTTGCTTTTTACTATGCCACGATACAAGACTTTGTCCCAAGAAAGTACAAGCACCACTCGTACTTTTTCTATCGATTTGACATCCTGCATAGTCAGCATCTAATTAACCTATTAGTTCAAAGTGATTACAAATTGGATAAAATAACCCTAAATTTATTGTACCACTTAAATATTTTAAAATTCTTTTAATAGTATTTAAATATGATTCCTTGGGTTTTGCCTGAAATCTTGCATATAGACAAACACTATACATTATATCGGGTCTAGAAGCAGTTAAGTATAGTAAACATCCAATCATACCTTGATATTTTGTTATATTAACATCAATACCTTTCTCATCAGCAGTGAGCTTTATTGATGTGCTCATGGGTGTACCTTTTGAGTTAGATCCTTCAAAACCAAATCTCTTGAGTAATTCTTTTGTGTATTTGGTTTGATGGATGTAAGTTCCTTCCTTCGTTTGCTTGATTTGAAGTCCCAAAAAGTAGTTAAGTTCTCCAATTAAGCTCATATCAAATTCTTTATGCATGCACTTGGAAAACCACTCACAAAGATGATCATTAGTACCACCAAAAATTATATCATCTACATATATTTGAACAATAATGATATCTATATTTTTATGTTTAATAAATAATATAGAATCTATTTTACCTCTAATAAATCCATTTGACAAGAGATACTTACTTAACCTTTCATACCACGCCCTTGGAGCATGTTTTAAGCCATAAAGTGCTTTCTTTAATTTATAGACATGATTAGGATACTTTTCATGCTCGAATCTAGGAGGTTGTTTTACATAGACCTCTTCATTAATGTATCCGTTGAGGAAAGCGCTCTTTACGTCCATTTGATATAGCTTAAACTTTTTGTAGCATGCAAACGCCAACAAAATTTGGATTGATTTTAGCCTAGCCACTGGTGCATAGGTTTCTTCATAGTCGATCCCCTCTTGTTGGTTATACCCTTGAGCTACTAGCCTTGCTTTGTTACGAGTGATTGTTTCATGCTCATCTAACTTATTTTTGAATACCCATTTCATACCAATGATAGAAGCATCTTTTGGAGGAGGATAAGTTCCCATACTCGGCATCTCTCAAATTGTTGAAATTCTTCTTGCATTGCCAATAACCAGTTTTTATCAAGAACTGCATCCTTTGCATTCTTTGCTCAACCTGTGATAAAAATGTAAAGAATGCACAATGATTTTGTAAACCTCTTCGTGTGGTTACACCTTTGTTGATATCTCCAATGATATTCTCCGGAGGATGATTCTTGACATATCTAGCTATTTTTTGGCATTTGGATATCATGCAAAAATTCCTCTTGATCACGAGATTTATCTTCAGCATTTTGCAAATTTTTAGGTTCACGTTCTAGCTGGTTGTCCATTTCAGTTTCCTGAGACTATTCTTTAGGTCTCCTGTTTTGTTCTTTTTGATTTGCTGGAATTCTGACTATCACTAAATTTCCTGCATCATCTTCACTTTCTTTTAGAAGATCATTGTTAGTCTCATTGAAAGTAATATGAACAGATTCTTCTATACATTACTTTTTAATATTGAAAATACGATAAGCCTTACTATTTTGAGAATAACCAATGAAAATTCCTTCATATGACATAACATCAAATTTTCCCAAATTATCACTTGTATTTAAAATGAAACATTTAGAACAAAATACTTTGAAATAACTTATGTTTGGAATTTTATTATTTAGAAGCTCATAAGGTGTTTTCAAAATAATAGGATGAATGAGTACTCTATTTAAAACATAACATGATGCACTTACTGCTTCGGCCCAAAATTTCTTTGGAAGCTTACTTTCTTGCATTAGAGTTCTTGCCGTCTCTTGTAGAGTCTTATTCTTCCTTTCCACCACCCCATTTTATTGAGGAGTCCTTGGGGCTGAAAATTCATGACTAATACCCCTTTGATCACAAAAGTTATAAAATCTTTTTGAAACTCAGTACTATGATCACTTCTAATTCTAATGAGTTTATAGTTATACTTACTTTGAAGGTTCCTTATCAATTTTTCAAATTCTTTAAATGCTTCATCTTTAGTTATTAAAAATAGTACCCATGTGTATCTTGAGAAATCATCAACTATTACAAATGCATAAAATTTACCATTAATACTTGAATGCCTTTCCTGTCCAAATAAATCAAGATGAAGTAGTTGCAAAGGAGAAGAGGTCGATACCATATTTTTTGTTGTAAAAGAAGTTCTTACTTGTTTTCCCAGTTGACAAAGAATACATATTCCTTTCTTTTCAAACCTGATTCTTGGCAATCCTTTGACGAGATTCTTTGAGGATAGTTTCTTGATTAAATCCATGTGAACATGTCCCATCCTTTTATGCCACAAGTTAGCCTCATCTTGTACAGATGTAAGACATAGCTCTTCATACTGTTGTTCAAAATCAAGAGTGTATATATTTCCTTCTCTTTGTGCAACTAGAGTAGTATTGTTAGTACCATGAAATATTGTGCATTTATCTTTTTCAAAGTTAACTTGATGGCCATTATCCATTAATTGGCTAATACTAATTAAATTGAATTCAAGACCATTAACAAGGTGCATATTATTTATACTTACCTTGCCATTACCAATTTTACCTTTTCCAATTATCTCGCAGGTTTTATTGTCTCCAAATGTGACCGTTCCATTCTTCTTCTTGATATTTAATTCTAAGAATTTTGATTTATCACATGTCATGTGCCGAGAACATCCGATATCAAGAATCCATTTTTGAGATGGAACTCTTGCCTTTAAACATACCTGTTAAGAAAGAATAATTTATCCTTTTGGTACCCATATCTTTTTGGGTCCATTTATGTTAGTAGCAAGTAAATCATTCTTTTTAATCCATACCATTTTAACCTTGTTTCGTTTCTTAAAACAATTTATATCTAAATGACCTTTAATACCACAATGTTTACAAGTTGTGAAAGGAGATCAATAATTTAAACTAAACCGTGACTTTGATTTTAGAATTTTCATATTACTCTTTTTATGCATAGAATCATAACCAATTCCTTGTCTTTCAAAACTCGGTCTTTGTTTACCTAATATGACATTTAAATTTTCTTCACCTTGGACAAATTTAGCAAGAGATAATTTTAATGAAGCTATTTCTTCTTGAAGTTCATTATTAGGAAAGGTTTTAACATGAGATTTATCACTAAATGCATCAATACACACATCTCTCATTTTTAGCTCATTAGTCAATTTTTGGACTTCATTATTCAAGAAATTTACCTTATAGAAAAGTATTTTGTTATAATTATCTAAATAATCAATCTTCGCAATCAAAACCTTTTCTTCTCTACATTTGGATTCCTTTTCAATTTCTTTCTTTTCATCTATTAGTGAATCCACTTCACTCACTAAAGTATTAACTAAACCATTTAAGCATGCATTCTTTTTTTTTAATTTCTTATTTTCTTGTTCTAATGAGTTCAATTCATTAAGAGATACCTGATTAGATTCTCCTTCAATTCCCACGAAGCATACTTGTGATATCTCATCTTTAGCATCGATCTCCACTTCAGATTCCTCATCACTCCAAGTCACAAATGCTTTGTTGTTCTTGTTGTCTCTATAGTTTTTTCTTCCCTTTGTTCTTTAATTGAAAATAATCTTTCTTGAAGTGGCCAGGACGTCCACATTCAAAGCATGTTTCTTCAGTTTTCTTTCCTTTGGACTTATTTGAATTGAAATTATTTCTCCTCTTATTCTTCCTTTGTAGTATCCCCTTGAGTCTTCTTGACATCATGGCTATTTCTTCAATCTGAGTCATCATCTAGCTCCTCTTCATTATCTGCAGTAAGAGCTAAGACTTTTCTTTGAGGAGTTTCCTCCTCATCATTATATCTCTTTAACTGATGTTCATATTCTTTTAATTCACCAAACAAAGTTAAAGTATCCTTGGAAGAAATAGTTGCAAAATCTTAAAGAGTAGTGATTTTAGAAGCAAACCTTTTGGGCATAGCTCGAAATAACTTACGGTTGATCTCACTTTGAGGAATAGTCTTGTCCAGTAATTTCAAGGAGTTTATAAGGACTAGAAATCTTTCTTGAGCTAGCTTAATGGTTTCATCTTTTTTGAGCTTAAACATTTCATAATCGTGCATAATCATACTTAGCTTGACTTCTCGTACTTTGGAAGTACCTTCATGACTTACCACTAGAGTATCCCAAATTTCCTTAGCTGTGTTGCATGAGGAGACTTTGTCTATCTCGGATTGTACCATGCCGCTGAGAAGCGTGTTCATTGCCTTTGAATCATATGAGACCATTTAGATTTCGGTTGAATCCATTTCTAGTAAAATCTTTGGTGTCCTATCCTTTCTTCATGGAATAACTGGTCCGTTCTCCACAACCCACCATTCCCAAGGATCTCTTTTAAGATAAATCCTCATTAGGAACTTCCAGAAGTTGTAATTTTCCATTCCAAACAACAAAGGAGGTCTATTGGTTGATTGTCCTTCTTGATTGTTGTTCCCGAATTGTGCCATGTAAGAATCTTTCCCTACAAGTCACCTTAAGACCAAGATAAGTAGAGCCAAACTTTGATACCAAATGAAATTTATCTAGGCACACTTAGAAGGGGGGGTTGAATAAGTGTAGGAGCAATCTATGACCAATTTTTAAACTTTAAATTAAACTATTAATTTTAGACTACTATAATGATGAAATCAGCTTACTGAATTAATATAGCCTATTGAATTGACTGATTATTTTAAGAAAATATTCTACTAAATTTATAACTTAAAATAAAATACTTGGTGGTAAAGAATTATCTTAATATAATGCAAGTATTCAAATTTTAGTTATTAAGATAATTAAATAGCTTATGTGATTTTAAAGTAAAGAAAATAATAAAATTAACACCAAGATTTTTTACGTGGTTCAACTATTACTCTCTATAATTATAGCCTAGTCCAAGTCCAATACCAACTAGTATTGGAGATTCACTTTATTTATTTCTTTATAAATAAACACAGATCACAAAATAGATTCTTACAAAAATTAATTAACAATTAATTTCACTTGAGCACTCTTGCTTCTTGTGCACCTATGCAATCTTCAAGCACCTTTGCTTTCTTGAACCTGTTTGCAAGCCTCTTCTCTAATACACTAAGATTAAAACCTTTAGACTACACTTAGTCTCAAATAGAAAATTCAATACAAATATAGAGGTCTATGATCAATGTAAAAATATTCAATTTAAAAGTTAAAGGCTCAACTATATGCAATGATCAATTAGTACACAATTAATACTTTACCCAATATCAGCTAAATAATATCTGACATTAACTGCTCAGCTGCTCAATGCTTTCACTTGATTAAAATTTAGTTGCTCGATAAATATCAGTAAAATAAGCGCAAGAATAATTTTTTGTGTTTTTTTTCATTCATGCATGACTTACGGCTTTTTATAATCAAATTAAAGTTACCGTTTCATAAAGAGTCCAAGTGTACAACACTATTACGTTGCCAATAAAAGAAGTAACAAATATAAATCTAGTTGAGAAATAATCTCAACTATATCTTCAGTTATAATAATGCATGTTGGACTCTTTTAGAATTTACCCACTAACAACTTTGACTTATTCTTTTTCCTTTTTAGAGTGGCGTGTACAATTAAATAACAAATCTTCCTTTATCTTTCCCATGTTCAAGGTGATAGAGTCCCAAGACTTCCATAATTACATTCCTTGAAATCTGCACACTCACATTTCATATTCCAAAGATGTGTAGCTAGCATGCACAAGACTGAACTCATAATATAATCGGACATCCAATATTTATGAATGAACAATAATTATTCCTTGTAAACCGCACATGCAACAAATCATAAGGATATATAGCTTCCATCTTTTAAGCTTTCTAGGCAATATTAAATACATAGAACTCCACGTGTAGCTAAAGAACAAAAGTCCCAAGGATATTAATACACACATAATTCATGTCATAAAATATTAATTCTTTTTGTACCCATAACATATCTACTTTTAATCTTTAGAAAAATCTTTTCCATTTAGATTTATCAAAACATTTTTCATTTAAGACATATAACAAGATGCAAATAATATGTCCTAGAGCCTTTAAATGAAAAATTAAATATAATGCAATTAACCTTACATTTGTCTTCCTAGAAAGAAAAAGTTCTTCATCCAATTGAAAATCCCGCCAATGTTCTTTTATCAACAAATACCTGAAAAACCATAAAACAATTTAGTATATGAACACTTCATCATCAAAACTTAAGGATGGAATATGACTAAGTCAATAATTAGATTACATTCAAATATCTCTAAAGAATCTTGAATAATTCAATAATTGATGGAATTATGTTAACAGAGTTTATTAACTGAACAAATGATATAAACACTTCTCATAAAAAAAATTCAAGATATTGCAAGAAGTTGAAAGAATATAATTACAATTTCATAAAGAACAATTCGAAATGCACATAAATGCGAGAACTTAATTGTTTCAAGTGTAGTTTCCTGGTTTAAATAACTTTTTGTACCCAAATGTATCATTCATAATGATTTACTTATATTAAATCATTTAATATTTTCAATAGTTACTGTCGGTAACTATTTATAACCTTATTTTGGTAATTTTGATTCTCGTAACTTATTCTCAATGTAGACACCTAAAATTTTGCATTTCTTTCCTTAACCATGGCAGGTGAGCAAAAATTTCATTTCATCCCGATGTCAAGATATCCGGGCAAGGATCACAAAGCTGAGAACGAGTTTATGAAGTTACCTATGACGATTCCCCTAGCAGCAGACTACTCAAGGCAAGATAGTAGACTATCCAACATATTTAGAAAGATGATTTTTTGCCTTTTTCTCTATCTTCCCAGATCTAAAATTGGTTAAACTCTATGTCATTGTGTAGCTCTCGGAAAGAGCTTTTCAGAATGGTATAATGAGTCTCCCATGTCTTCTTGGATTGAAAGTTACGAACGTTACAACGCATAAAATGAAAAACCAACGTCGAGACACAAAAATAGAGGCAGGGTGGGCCCCACTTGGGCTAGCCGTAGGTTTACCTGCGACCAAGCCTAGAGGCCTATAAATGGATGAAATCAGACTTGCGTCAAGATTCATCATGAGTTTATATGAATCTCTCCTCTTCTTCAATCTCAGAGGTCTGATCTACCAACATATCATCGTGTTTCTCTTTAGGCTCGAGCTCTCCAGTTGTCATAGCCTCTGCATCCTTCTCACTTTTTGAAGCTTCTATTTTAGAATCCTCTTCACTTACCTCATTTTCATCTTCCTCATCATTAATATCAATAAACCTACTTACAAAAAATTAATTAACAATTAATTTCACTTGAGCACTCTTGCTTCTTGTGCACCTATGCAATCTTCAAGCACCTTTGCTTTCTTGAACCTGTTTGCAAGCCTCTTCTCTAATACACTAGGATTAACACCTTTAGACTACACTTAGTCTCAAATAGAAAATTCAATACAAATATATAGGTCTATGATCAATGTAAAAATATTCAATTTAAAAGTTAAAGGCTCAACTATATGCAATGATCAATTAGTACACAATTAATACTTTACCCAATATCAACTAAATAATATCCGACATTAACTGCTCAGCTGCTCAATGCTTTCACTTGATTAAAATTTAGTTGCTCGATAAATATCAGTAAAATAAGCGCAAGAATAATTTTTTGTTTTTTTTTTCATTCATGCATGACTTACGGCTTTTTATAATCAAATTAAAGTTACCGTTGCATAAAGAGTCCAAGTGTACTACACTATTACGTTGCCAATAAAAGAAGTAACAAATATAAATCTAGTTGAGAAATAATCTCAACTATATCTTCAGTTATAATAATGCATGTTGGACTCTTTTAGAATTTACCCACTAACAACTTTGACTTATTCTTTTTCCTTTTTAGAGTGGCGTGTATAATTAAATAACAAATCTTCCTTTATCTTTCCCATGTTCAAGGTGATAGAGTCCCAAGACTTCCATAATTACATTCATTGAAATCTGCACACTCACATTTCATATTCCAAAGATGTGTAGCTGGCATGCACAAGACTGAACTCATAATATAATCGGATATCCAATATTTATGAATGAACAATAATTATTCCTTGTAAACCGCACATGCAACAAATCATAAGGATATATAGCTTCCATCTTTTAAGCTTTCTAGGTAATATTAAATACATAGAACTCCACATGTAGCTAAAGAACAAAAGTCCCAAGGATATTAATACTCACATAATTCATGTCATAAAATATTAATTCTTTTTGTACCCATAGCATATCTACTTTTAATATTTAGAAAAACCTTTTCCATTTAGATTTATTAAAACATTTTTCAATTAAGACATATAACAAAATGCAAATAATATGTCCTAGAGCCTTTAAATGAAAAATTAAATATTATGCAATTAACCTTACATTTGTCTTCCTAGAAAGAAAACGTTCTTCATCCAATTGAAAATCCCGCCAATGTTCTTTTATCAACAAATACCTGAAAAACCATAAAACAATTTAGTATATGAACACTTCATCATCAAAACTTAAGGATGGAATATGACTAAGTCAATAATTAGATTACATTCAAATATCTCTAAAGAATCTTGAATAATTCAATAATTGATGGAATTATGTTAACAGAGTTTATTAACTGAACAAATGATATAAACACTTCTCATAAAAAAAATTCAAGATATTGCAAGAAGTTGAAAGAATATAATTACAATTTCATAAAGAACAATTCGAAATGCACATAAATGCGAGAACTTAATTGTTTCAAGTGTAGTTTCCTGGTTTAAATAACTTTTTATACCCAAATGTATCATCCATAATGATTTACTTATATTAAATCATTTAATATTTTCAATAGTTACCGTCGGTAACTATTTATAACCTTATTTTGGTAATTTTGATTCTCGTAACTTATTCTCGATGTAGACACCTAAAATTTTGCATTTCTTTCCTTAACCATGGCAGGTGAGCAAAAATTTCATTTCATCTCGATGTCAAGATATCCGGGCAAGGATCACAAAACTAAGAACGAGTTTATGAAGTTACCATGACGATTCCCCTAGCAGCAGACTACTCAAGGCAAGATAGTTGACTATCCAACATATTTAGAAAGATGATTTTTTGCCTTTTTCTCTATCTTCCCAGATCTAAAATTGGTTAAACTTTATGTCATTGCGTAGCTCTCGGAAAGAGCTTTTCAGAATGGTATAATGAGTCTCCCATGTCTTCTTGGATTGAAAGTTACGAACGTTACAACGCATAAAATGAAAAACCAACGTCGAGACACGAAAATAGAGGCAGGGTGGGCCCCACTTGGGCTAGCCGTAGGTTTACCTGCGACCAAGCCTAGAGGCCTATAAATGGATGAAATCAGACTTGCGTCAAGATTCATCATGAGTTTATATGAATCTCTCCTCTTCTTCAATCTCAGAGGTCTGATCTACCAACATATCATCGTGTTTCTCTTTAGGCTCGAGCTCTCCAGCTGTCATAGCCTCTGCATCCTTCTCACTTTTTGAAGCTTCTATTTTAGAATTCTCTTCACTTACCTCATTTTCATCTTCCTCATCATTAATATCAATAAACATAGGAGATACACATTCTTCACTTTTGTGTCCTATAAACATCATCATCTATCTTAGCCTTGCACTTTGTCTCCTTTTCACATGCTTAAAGACAAGTGTTTCTGAGACTTTTTCTTATTTTGAGATTTCTTCCTCCTCATAAACTTCTTCCTTCCTTGAGATCTCTTCCTTTTCTGAAATATCTTTCTTCTATGAGCTTCCGTCCTTCTCTGTACTTTCCTTGTTCAATAATTTTATGTTTCTCAATAGTTTTTGACATTTCCTCATTAGTCCTCGCCATTTGTCTTTAATGTGTTACAGGAGTAGGTGTTGGACATGTAGAATCATTGGATTCAAATGATTCACTTTTCATTTCAGTTGCCTTTTCTTCCCTTTGCTAGATTTGGAACCCTTTTTGCTACTTTCACCAGACATTTTCAACCTCTTGTTCTCAATTGAATTCTTTTTCCAATTTTTAAATAGTTTAAAAGACATCACTTTATGAACATTTAATGTTTCTCCTTCATCATCTTCAATTTTGTTCTTCAATTTCTTTTGTAGAATGATACTTAGAAATATGCCATAAAAGATCTTTGGTACAAGTTTATCTAGAGATCGTTTCGTCTTAATTTCTTCCAGCAGTTTTTAAATCCAATCAATGAACACAGCCCCAAGATTAATTTTCTACTTTATGAGTATGATAGTCATAACTTACATATGAAGGTCACTGATAGTGTCATGTGCTAAATCTTTGCACATAATGCACTTACCCATAATCTCTACTAAGAACTCGTACTCTTCTGGAAACTCCTTCTTAATACCCTTCATATTAGGGTTTCTCAAACTTTATCAACTTTTTGCCTTCTTCTATATCCACATCTTCGAGGGTAGTTAATCCTTCATTTGAAAGATCTAAGAACTTGTTGATCTCAGTTTTTCCTATCTTTAATTTGTCCCCTTTACCTTCGTGGTAATGGCCCCATTTCTAACCACTACATGAAGATAGAATTCATTGACCAGATCTGAGTATACTTTGATGTTGGTATTTAGAAATTCTTAGAATCCTTCTTTTTCCACAATATTCAAGATATCCTTAAACTTTTTCTCAGAGGAATTAAATTTATCAAACCCTAGTTGAATACCGGTAATAACTTGAGTATCTTCCAAAATAAATAGTCTGATTGAAGAAGGTAATCCACTTAAACAATTTAATGGTATAGAGATGTTTTGGGTTTCTAGGATTTTGAAGTTATGAAGAGGTATAAACGATTTTGAAAGGTACAATGACTTTTTATCTCGAGAAGAGATTTGAAGAGAGATTTTAGGATTGAGAGGATTTGACAGTTTGGAGTTTTAGGTAGGTAACTGTTAGGTTTTGTGAAGATCAAAGACGCAATCAAATTGCAAAATTAACAGACGCAGAGTAAAAAAATGATTTTAAAATTTTTCACAAACCAATCACCTGGATCATCCTTTATGTATATTATTAATTAAAAAGAAGAATAAAAAGTTATGGAATCATACCCTTGTAGATACGAGCTTTCACAGGTACGGATTTAACTCCTACTTCTCCGCTATCTCCTTGAATCTCCGGGTTAGATTCCTTTTCTTTGATTAATGTTAGCCACCCAACTGTATGACCTCAGAGGTGATCCACTAAGGAAGAAGAATATTCAACAAGAAGGGTGGTTTCACTAAAACCCTAGTTTTGTTTCTTTGTAGAAAAATGGGTGTACTCTTTAACAGTTGGAATTAAGTATCTTGATGTCTGATATAAGGCTCATCTTATAAAGATATCAGTTAACCCTTCTAATCTAATTAGAAAATAGGGTATTATTTAATTAATTAAATTCTTTTAATTAATTAAGCTCCCTAATCCTACTAGGGATAATTAACTAAACTCTTTTAATTAATTTGTATCCTAATCTTATTAGGAATAATTGAGAGTACCTATATTAAATTAATTCGCAAACTTCTTTAGAAATTAAAATAATAATAATAATAATATTAATAAGACTCCTCTTATTAATTTATATTTAATATTTTCAAAATATTTAATAATAAATATTAAGCTATATAATTTATTCTATCATCATAGATTAAATTAAACACACTTAACATATTATTACGATTATGCCTTTAACTTCTTAAATAATTATTCTTCCTTTTATGGTGTGACCCTTTAGGTTCTCCATATTAAACCGGTTGTGAATAAATCAATTAGAACAATTCTAATCTCATTTAAATAAATAAATAAAACAATTAATTTATTTAAATAAATAATATTTATTCTACAACAAGGATATGTCTACTTAGCGATCAACGACTTTTCAAATAATATAGATTTCAACATTAATCATAAAAAGAACCTTTTATAGTTACCGTACAATTCAATACTTCCGCCATACAATGTCCTAATTAAATATAAGACATGAAATTACTATCAAATCTTATTTTATTTAATTATTTGTATTTCGATTCCCAAATGCACAAATCTGAATAAATACAAATTAGAAACTACTTTCTAATTTCATTCCACCTTGGCTAATGATTCCTAGGTTGTCATTTATCGAATCACATAGGACATTTCTCTTCTTTTACTAGAAGTTGTAGATTCTTTATTTATCATTCATTATCTACATATATAACTAATTACACTCAAGCATACCCTTTGATATACCCTAAGGGTCTTAAGGAATAAGTCAAAGTGTGATTCATTATATACAAAATACTTGTACTACTATCACTACAAGAATTCCTATTGATAGGCAAATAAAACTCCATTAGGCATTCCTTAGCGAGTCACGTTCAGTGAACTTATTCTCCAATAAGCACCTACATACTTGCTTTAGTGTCTCCACACAAATAATCATGAGATTAATCATCCTCATCCAATAAGCAAGCAACTTATGCACCAATCTATCTGAACTCACTAATCCCCATTTTAGTAATCCATTAATTGAGAACATTTTAGTTTTTAAGATGTCTAAGAATTTAGATCTCATTAGCATGATCTAATCATGATTCTAAAAGCATTGCCTAAACTATGGGTTTATCACATATTATTAAAACAACATTATGTAGATAATTAAATGCCTTTAATAAATAATTCTTTTATTAATAAATAAATAAGATTGATTACAAAGTATATGTTTTATCACCATATATGACTGGCTTGTATGCATACTACTTTAAATCTCCTGTCGACGTCAGGATTTTTATTTGTCCCTTTCTATTCTTGTCTTTTGGTGCTCTCATGTTAGGTGAATTTTTTTTGAAAAAATAAGTTTGAAAAGGTTCGACATGTATATGTCGACGATTTGACTTTTAGAGTCGCCAGTTGGTAGATTTTAAATGGTTGTACCAACTCAACCGAGAAAAGGTTTGCACAAAGACCCAATGTTTTGACATTGTTTAATTGGTCTTGGAAACCGAGATTCATTAGGGTCCAGGGGCTTAATTAAGTGGAGGGAAGGTGTTAGGCACCCCCTGACTTCCGTGATAACACGGTTACCACCACTTTTCAATAACTTTTATTTGCGTATGTGTGTGTGCGTGAGTTAGGTCTATGTGCAGTTGATTGAAAGTAGTGTTATGCCTCATTCGTACCTATATACAAAGGGCTTGACTTTTGTGTAAAAGTTCAATTTTAATTAGATATGGCAGTGAAGGTTTGTAAAACAAGTTTTCAAACCCTTATACTCAATAGTAATGGAAGTATTTAATACTTCTATTTTATTATGTTCTGCTTGATTGCTTTTATTTTCGAGATGCGATGCATCTTTGGGAAAATAAGATACACAGCAGTGCCGAACTCCATGTGGGCATGAGAGCCATCTAAGAATATTCAGACACCGTAGATAATTTACAAGCTGGCTGCAGCTGCAAAATGTCCATCACGGGAACTGAGTCTAGATTCAGAAGCTGAATCTGTGATCACATGATTCCTAGGCTCACATGAAAAAACAATATGTTCAAAAGCTAGAAAAATTGACTAGATTTGAGTAAATCTAAGCATTCCAGCTTCAACAGTTCCAGTTTAGTCATCGTAAACCGATGAAAGTGAGAAATAGCCAGATTTAGGCAAATCTAGCCCGCAGGCTAATAAAAGCTAGAAAAAGAACTAGATTTGAGTAAATCTAAACAATTCCAGCTTCAACGGTTCTAGTTTAGTCACCATGAACTGGTTAAAGTGAAAAATAGCCAGATTTAGGCAAATCTAGCCCGCAGGCTGAAAGATGAAATATCTACATTATGAAAGCAGATAAAACAATTATATATATATGTATATATATATATAAATACACACACACACACACACACATATATATATATATATATATATATATATATATAAATACACACACACGCACACACACATATATATATATATATATGAGCAAGGATCAAGTGCATAGCCCTTATCTTACTCACCCGTGTTCACCCCCCTTTAGCGACGGACCCGGCAAAGGTTTTGGTCATACAACCTTCGTCTATACTTTTAGTGACAGACAACATATAGCGTCGCTAAAAGTATAGACGACGGTTGTATGACCGAATCGTCGTCGAGTCCGTCGCTAAAGGGGGGTGAGCACGGGTGAGTAAGATAAGGACTATGCACTTGATCTGGACCGATATATATATATATATAAGTAATAAAAAGCGTAAAAATATGAAATATCTTATAGTGGACTGCCAAGAAGACTTCAGATAGCTTTTGACGCCTAAAAACTTAGTTTCCGTCGGTTAAACTTCAGTATGTTACAAAACACAAGCTTATGAGTGTTTAGAAAAAAGAATCATTTAGTTTGGAGCACTCTAGAAGATGTTACAAGCTGAAATGGACAAAGTTTTCTCTCTTTTCTTCCTTTTTTTTCTTGTATGGCTGATGGGGGTTCAATTTATAGACCAAAAGTGACGTGGGTCAACTCGCAGAAGTAGCGTTTCTACCCGCGGCTACTGTGGGTCAACTCGCGGTAGTAGCGTTTCTTATTTTAATAACTTAAAAAAATGTGGGTTTTCACAGTTTGCGCTCGGAAGTTAAGATATAGTTTTTATGGGACTCTTTTTGAAGAATTTTGAGTTGAAATGAGTTTATTTGATTTGAGTAGAGATTGAGATGGTAAAATGACCATTTTACCCCTCTCAGGGCTGTCTTCAGCTTTAGCATAGTTGTAGCAGTCTTTTCTCAGGGTTATCTCTAAGATTAGCCTGCTGTTGACTCTGACTATTCTCAGGGTTATCTCTGAGGTTGGCTTGACCTCCCAAGGTTGACTCCTAGCATTAAACTCGATCTCCCAGGTTTATCTCTGGGGTTGGAACTGACGTTGTGGTCCTCCAGGGTTATCTCTAGAGTGTGAAAAAGACGCTTTTGTCCTCTAACATAGTTAGTAACAGGAAAACAAAATTTTGAGTGTTTACAGATTCCCCTCTTTTCATGTTCATGCAATGCAATAGAATGAACATGATAAATATTACTAGACACTTGAAATATGACAAGATATTGTTAATGATGCAAATCGCAATGTAATGAATGTTAAAATGTTTTCGCAAATCAAAGTTCGCAAATCGCACATCGCATTTCACACATTGCAGTTCGCTTTTGGCCAATCGTACTTTGTAACTCGCACATCACATTTCACATATCGTAAATCGCACTTCACACATCGCAATCGCTTTACATTTATATGTTATTACTAATGCCTATGCTGGTGTTGACTCCAACGGTTTGGCTTTTTGTCGGTGTTGTCTGTTTGATGAAGAGAAATTGAGATGTTTTCTATATCTCTACTGGGTATAACATTTTGAAATCATCGGACCTTCCCGATGTATATGCTGGTAGTTTATAATGGTGCCTACCCTGATGGTAGTTTGACAACGGATCCTACCCTGCTGGTAGTTGACTACGTTGATATCACCAAACTATTTTGATTCCCACTCGAACGGTGGTGTATAAAGCTTTCATCGCTGAACTATATTGATGTTATGCTGAATTGATGCTAATGGTTTACAATACTGGATCTTCTGATACCTTTGTTGAAGTAATATTCAATGGCTTACTTCACCAGACTCTGCCTTGATGTTACGCTGGATTGATGCCAATGACTTATAATACCAACTGATATCTGTGATGAAAGTTTTCTCTAATCAAGGCATTTAACGTGCATGGATATTTAAATCTACTGGAGATGCATGTTAAACCTTGATGGAGATGTACGCTAATGTATCGTATTTGTGCATGTGCAAATCATGTATGATGTGATGATCTAGATTTATCCTTAGGAGTCTATTATCCTAGGTTAATGCACATTTTAAATTGTGTGGAGTAGAAACTTACCGCACCCTTTTTGAGGCGATTTGGAGTTTTTTTCCACTATTGGGTGCTTATGCCCCATTTCCTTATGTTTTTGATTCGCAGCCCAGCTAGACTGATGACCTGAGTGCCACTGACATTCCTGGAGGATGTGGCTCATTCTTTCGCTGCCCAAATTTGAACTTCGGTGTAGAGGCCTCGACCTGTGAGGACTTGACGCAGGTTGACACATTTGATAATGAGGATTTCATTCGCTAGACCTCTTGTCATCGGGTTTCTACTTTTGAGTTAATAACTATTTTGAGAATTTTCCCCTTCTTTTGTAGGGGCAAGCTTATGTCGCCCTAATTTATGGCAGGAGTTCTCCCATTTCTTTTGATGAGAGGCTTGATTCAACCTTATATTCCTTCCATTTCTTGGTCAAAAAATGCCCCATTCCTTTCGCATGTTGATGTCAGGGATTCATATTAGAACCTCTCTTTGTTGACCAAGTCGCGAATGAGCAATATCCTGCACATCAAAAGAACAAAATGCACCAAAAACTTAACGGCTTGGCCGTCAGGATTAGTACACTCTTATGAATAAGGCATTTGAAGTAGAAGTTATGTAATTGAATGAGTTATGAAATCGCAAGGAAATTTTGAAGCATCCAAGGTCATTGTTCATGGGTAGGATTATATTCAAAAGATTTATCTCCCTATATCAGAGAGACTTCATCTTCGCTCTAGGCATTCTTCTTTGCAGACTTACTTTCATATGACACATGCACTATGACTGACGCAACTCCTAGCAGGGGTTTCATTTCTATGCCTTCATAAATTTTCTTGATTCTCGCTTTTTTTTCCTATCGCCTAACTTGTCTCATTTTCTTAGGCTATTAAAAATTACCCATATAATGAGCTTTGGACCAATGACTCCCAAACCGGAGGGCTTTAGGGCACTAGGTGTTAAGACGCCCCTTTGGGTTTACTGGCTCAAGTAATAAAGGCCACACTTAGAGACAAGTCAGACGATCATTCTATTCGCTTCTTTGTCTGTGCTTGACAGGTCCGTTTTCTTAGGCTCTAAGTCACCCATGTAGGGAGCGTTGGGCTGGTGACTCCCAAACCAGATGGCTTTAGGGCACCAGGTGTAAAGACACCCCTTGGGCTTAATTAATCAAATAACTTAGGCCACGATTCGGATCTGCTCAGGTTTTGCCTTTTATTTTTTTAATACTCATTTTCTTAAATTCTAAGTTACCCATATAAGGAGCGTTGGGCTGATGACTCCCAAACCAGATGGCTATAGGGTACCAGGTGTAAAAACACCCCTCAGGTTTAATAATTTGAGCAACCTAGGCCACGATTCGAGACATTAGCCTGGCAACTTATCTTTTATCTTTTCATTAATTACCATTATTTTTACCATCGCTTCATATCCCACAACTAAGGGTCAGGGCAATCGCACAGTGCAGACATGCATATAAGGTCAAGTCAGTTCCCAAAAGTGCTTTGAACTGGGATGTCGTGCCCAATCAAAAAGGTTGAATAGTCTTAATTCTCTAATCATTCCCGTGATTCTTGCCCCATGGACGCTTATCAGAATTAATCCCATTCATAACAAGTTAAGCAAAACCCTCTTTCTAAGAATACTTAATATGTATATTATCGCTAATGCATGTAAATGGAGATTGAAAGCTCATAAAGAGATGAGAGAGTCGTACCTCAGATGTGGATTATTCATTTTGAGAACAATATGATTGGAAAAGACCAAATGATCATACCGAATCGCCAATAATATGAGGGAAGCTCAGATGATGATGGACCATGCTGACGGTGTTGACTGGTGCATTTTCCTCTTTAGGATGGTTAATGAATGCCCCAGTATTGAGTTGTCACTTTTTTCGATATTGCCCCAGTCTTGTTGTAAGGGTTCTAATATCGGGTTATTGCCAATTTTGAAATTTCCCTAGCCTTGCTTGTTGTCTAGGATAGTTTCTTTGACATATGAGCTGATAAGATGCCGAGATAGCAAGAGGGTTTTACCTCTGTACCATATGGTGAACATGTAGTGGATTTGGGATTTAATGCCCTCAATCATTGTTCCTAACTTGTTTGCGCAATTGGCCTTGACGATTTTCTTTTGACTTGATGAAGACTTGAGATTGAGGGTGTTGGCTATTTGAAGGTCCTCGCTGCTGGTTGTCTTGGGATTGATGTTTGGGTTTGGTTGTTTCTTTTGACGGTCAAACCGCACTACTGATGGCTGCCTACGTACTCCCATTGATGAGGGGAAATCAGGTCTACGTAGTTCCTACTTGATGAGCTGAACGGTTTGAGAAGTGTTTGTTTAGGTTTTTTGGGTTTTTGTTTATTTTGACCGCACCATAAATGGCTTCCTACGTACTCTCATTGATGAGGGGAGATCAGGTCTTTTGTAGTTCAGGCTGAGACCTATGTTGGGTAAAATCTAGTTACGCACAACACGTAAGTATACGTGGTCAACAAGTAATAAAGTGTAAGTAGAGTATCGTTCCCACAAGGAATTATTAATACAAATTACCAAATACTAACTCTTAACTAAACTAATTTTATTTAAACAATCAATTTAATGTAATAAAGTAAATTATTTAATTAAACTAATTCTAATTACCACTAATTACAAATTAGATTATGGAGATTTAATATCACAATTTCACTTATTGCTTCATTTAAATTAATACACTTCTTATCAATTATGCTCACTATTCTGAATTATTAATTAAGAACACATAAGTAAATATGACCATCTCTCAATGCATCATACTCAAATCAACTTAAATCCACAGATGATAGAATTAAGAAGAACACTCTAATTAACTAAGTCAATATATCTCTATGTGAATTACAATTAAAGAGGATTTAAGCACAAGTTCTTTTCCAGATTACATGCGATGTATAGGTATATCTCTATCCTATACATAAATTATGTATTCCAACGCCATGCAGAAAACACAATCACATGCTATTATGATTAGATCTAAGTCTATAATTCATCTCTCGAATTCATATAGATTATCACGGTAATTGTTAGCTAGGCAATTAAGCAATAAACACAAACCATAATAGACAATCCAAGAATAATCACAATAATTAATAGAGAAGCATACTAAAAATAAACTATTCAATACGATCCATTGTAATCTTAAACAAAAGAGTTAGTTCATAATTAATGAATTAGAACTAAGAATCCACAATTGAAATAACATTAAAAGACAAAATTAAGAGTAGAGTTAAAAATAAATCTGTTGTCAGTAAATCTCCATCTTCCTCAAGCTTCTGCTCTTGATCTTCAATGGTCTCCAAGTTGCTTTAATCTCCAAAACTAATAAGAACTAGGGTTTTGTCCTAATATACTCTAATCTAATCTAATGGAATCCTCTCCTTTTAATCCTTGTGATTCTCCTCCTTTTATATGTCTCTTTATATTTCTTTAAGTTCTCCTAGAAGTCATTGAATCAAACAGCTCAAATCAATCCTTCTTGAACTCAAATTCTGATAAAACTACTTTTTCTCCGTTATTAACTCATTCTGAGTCGCTAACATTGATAACTTTTCCCTACCCTTCCTACAAAACGCATCAACTTCTACGTTTACCTTCCCTGTATGATATAAGATATCACAGTCGTAATCTTTTATCAATTCTAATCACCT
Source organism: Panax japonicus (assembly GCA_020205505.1). NCBI lineage: Eukaryota > Viridiplantae > Streptophyta > Magnoliopsida > Apiales > Araliaceae > Panax > Panax japonicus. The sequence continues at coordinate 22,482,607 of CM035110.1, read as the reverse complement.
TCTTTACTTCTTATTCAACTCCTTTTGTGTGAAGATATATTTCAAATTATTTGAGTCCGTGTATATCTCACAATTATAGACTATAACTGCCAATTATAGATCATAAGTAGGATAAACCTTCTCATAATCCTTTAACTGGCATGATGCATATGCAATGACCTTGTCATGCTACATGAGCACGCAACCTCGTCATCTATGCGAAGCATCGAGATACACTACAAAATTCCTCGTATCATCTGATAAAGATACTACATGTGCCTCACTTAACCTTCCTTTTAGTTTCTGAAAACTATTTTCTCACTTCTCATTCCCAACATACTTATCAATAACATGTCCTAAAACTTGTACATCTTTTAAGCCAAAATTCACACTTAGTGAATTCCGCATCCAACTTCTCCCTCCATAGTGATTCCAACATTATCTTCACATGTTCATCATGATCTTCTAACGTCTTAGAATAGACTAAAATATCACCAATGATCATTTTGACACACTCCTCCAAATATTATTTGAACACTCTGTGATGCTAATGGTACTTCAACTATAACACCTCACAAGATAACATATCAGCTTACCACCGATTTTCTCTACGCCCCTTACGGACAGTCTAACTTCATTACATTACTCAACCCAAACGACAAAACCAGAAACTCGTAATAACCATAATGAGTTCTAAACGTTGTCTCAGGTGCATCCTCTTTCTTCCTAACTTTCACCCGACTATACCCCATACACAAATTTATCCCTTAAAAATTACTTTGCCCCTTTCAACTGATCAAATAGATCATCGATCCTAGGCAATGGGTATTTATTCTTAACTGCTAACTTACTCCTCTTACGATAGTCGATACGCAAATGTAATGACTCATCCTCTTCCTAACTTGCGTCATGGTTAGACAACAATAATATTCTGATGATTTATTACCGTAAATTTACTACATTGGGTTTTCTGAGAAATTCAAAGATTTACACTTTTCTTATAAAAATTTATTAAAGTTCTTTGGTTAATTAACTCATTCATTCTGAGAATTACTTCAAATTTTTCTTAACTTTATCGGTATTTATCTACCGATACTTGCTTACCTTTATTATCCATGAAACCATTTCCAAGAATATAATCAACGCCAGTTATTTTCTCATTCCCTGCCTTAACGTTTAAAGGTATTTATAATCCATTTCAGGAATGAACTTAATCACTTAGCAAATTCAAAGGCTATAACCAAAAGGTAGCACTCCAATCAAACAACATATAAACATTCATTGTATTGACTGGAATGATACCTGCTACTAAATCCACTGCTGCAATAGCATCTTGGACCGTCATATTAAAAGTATGGGCCATAGGTCTACCCGACGATGGTGGTCCAGTAATGGCTAACTTACCACTACTAGTACCTTTACTTTCCTCCGACCCCTTCTTTGGGAAATTTCTTGCCATATGGTCCAACGACCCACATACAAAACAACCATAGTTCTTCTTAGGATTAGGATAATTGGGTGATATATGACCCTCCTGTCCACCATTATAACAAACTGATTTCCCTTTCAGACAGACTCCTAGATGAGTCTTTCCACATGTCTTACATACTTCCATCCTACATTTAGGATCCCCTTGTCCCAGTCCAGTATTCCCGGATTTAAAATACTTTCTTTTTAGTATACTGCCACTACCACTGGCACTCTCTACCTTGGTTCTTCCATCTCCCTTACTCTTTTTCTTTCTCTCTTTATGGTATTGGGTCAACGCCTCACTACCACCCTCTGCTATAATCACTTTCTCCAGAATGGTCCCATAGGAAGCACTTTAGAACATAGAAATCCTACTATAGAGCCAGGGTTTCAGGCCCTGCTCTAACCTATGAGCCTTCCTCTCCTCAGTGTACACTTGATGTGGAGAAAACCTTGTCAATTCATTGAATTTGGCCACGTATTAGGGAACCATCATGTCTCCTTGCTTAAGTTCTAAGAACTTAATCTCCATCCTACCCTGCATACTTGTAGGGAAATAATTCTCTAAGAAAACATTCTTGAATTATTCCCACATTACCGAATCTATTCTAGCCCCACCTTGGTGAGCCTCCCACCAAAATTTGGATTCCCCTTTCATCATGTAAGTTATAAAAGAAGTCTTTTGCGCCTCACTCACGTTTGTAATAACAAACGCATTCTCTATTTCTTTCACCCATGTCTGGGCCTCTAATAGGTCCGTCGTTCCTTTGAACTCTGGCGGACCTATGCCTTTAAACTCTTTAAAGGTAGTCGTTTTGGCTACCCTAGGTCCCGCGGGTACTCTACCCCCGGTTTGGTTAAATGCAGCCGTTAATAAATTAACAAACTTTTTGACAGGGTTGTTTTGACCCCCTTGGTTATCATTATGTGACTCCGCTTCTTGATTACGTTGTCTTCTCCGTGGCGGCATTTTCTGATTAAATAAATAAAATTTCATTATTATCTATTTACTTACTTAGTTATTCATTCGCCACATAACAAGCTCATACCATAACAAAGCATATTAAATGAAAACTTAATTATATTCATATGCTTCTTCATAGTTTGAAACTATTTATAATTTGTTTTCATAGCCAAAAGCTAGTATATTTCTATCTCGCAATTGAACTTCACAAAAGTTGGGATTTACAAAAAGACTACCCTTTTATACAAAAGAGGGTTTTACGTCACTACACATATATTTATTTACTCTAGACTTCTAATAATGCATAACAGTGTCCTCGTGTTTCTCTTTCGCAATCATCGCTACAGTATCCCGACTAATAGTATATCGAGTTTGTCTCGACTCAGTGGAATAACAAGCAATTTTTAGCTTGAAATCCTTATAAGCACTATCATGGATGTAAGACATCTGTGCTATCTTCTGGTCTCTTTCAACCAATTTCTTACAAAGCTCATCGGCCTCTTCCTTATAGTCCCTAGCCTTATTTGTCTTAAGAACCTTTTTATCATGCTCTAACTCAAAATCTACTTCTGCCGACTCCTTTGCTTCATAGAGATAACTAATCTCTTCATTTTGATTCTTCACAACTGTACTTAGTTGCACATTCCTGTCAAGCACTGCCAGATACAATGCTCTCAATGTATCTGGAGATGTTGACTCTTGTGAAGGTGCCACCATATTAACCGATGGTACCTCCATTTCTTCCTCCACATCGATCATTATATTAAGGTATGATGCTATATCCATTTCTCCCTTGAAGTAGTTCTCCTCAGAAAAGTACTCCTCTGGCTCCGACTCTTCTAGAATCAGTAATGATACCTCCACTACAGGCATAGGTACAGGCTCTACTCTGTTCATAAGCTCTTCGCTCACCACGTGTATATCTCTATACATCAAGCTATCTATCGACATCTACAATAACACATAACATGTTGATTAGTACATAATACACAATAGTATAAGCACAAATCACATTTACTTTATTCAGGATTAATTTCCATCTTCTAAATCTTTTGGTACTAAGTTTCATCAATACCTTATTAACTCATTTAACTTAAGTAAAGCTCAAGTTTACTTCCTTCGGACTTTTCATTTCTTAACGAGGTTATTAGCCTAAGGTTCTCCCCCCTTAAGTTTTATAACCTAATACTTTGATACCAACCTGTGACGCCCCCAAATCTGGGTATCTTCCAACCTGACAGATGGTACTACATGGTACTCATAACTGTACATTCATTATATTGAAACAACATTTAAATATGTGTATCAATGACATTCTTATTATATTGATAATTGTAAATCCCTTTCCCAGGTTCTGAAAGCGTTACATTCTTTGTTCATAGTAATATGATACATACAACTTATTAGTCTATTACAAGACAAACTAATTGTTAGTTCCCAGAGGCACAATAGTTATCTAGAAGGGGGTTGAATAGATATTTAAAATTCTTTTTGTTTTACTTTGTTAGTTTTGATAATGATTTAAACACAACAGAATTAAGATTTGTTTGATCTCCCTTTTTAGATATAGTGAGTTAATGAGAGTGATTCAGTTATAACAATTATAGCAGTTGTAGCAAGAATGCAATAGACACAACAGTTTAAAGTGGTTCAGAGCACTTAAAGCTCCTAGTCCACTCTTCTACTCCTCGAGTAGAAATTCTCTAAGGATATCTTTTATACTTTCTGAATCTTACAGATTCCTTCTAGACCTGCAGTCTAGGAACTTCTTAGTTCACTCTTGAACTCTTCAAGTCCAGCAGACTTGGTTCTTCACACTTCACTTTAGAACTCTTCAAGTCCTTTTGACTTGGAACTTCTTACTTCACTTGTTTGGCTGTTGTTGAGTTCTTGATTGGTGCTACTCAGTTGCCGTTAAGCTCTTGTTCGAAAGAACTGAGTAGCTGAGCAAGCTTTTTCTTTTTCTTAGATCGTAGAGTTGAGCGTTGAGTGTTCTTCCTTTTTTTTGTTCAATGCTTTCTTTTTTTGAATCATCTGCAGATGTCTTAAATATATGTGATCCTTGAAATCTGTCCGTTGAATCCATCCGTTGGAGCATTTAATACGTTTGCCATTTCTGAACTTTGATGGAGACTTTTCTCTATATCTTCTGAATTACATTCTGGCCCACTGACATAGCAGACTGCTTTCTCACCTAACACCTAAAAAGGTGTTTTCGTCTGACCCATGGTCCTTTCCTTAACTTCTTCAATACGTTTCTTTAGTTGCATACTAAGGATATTTTTTATGCCATTGGGAGTGGTGATTACTTCAACGTTTGTAACCCATTGCACTTTTGTTAAGATTTTATCTTTGAACAAGTGGTCAAGGCCCACTGCTTCTGACACAGCCAGATGATACTCTACGATTCTGATCGTGGTGTCTTGCCACCTTGGTGCTTGATGCAAGAAAACGAGAACACTACGATTTCTCTTAAGGACTGGCACACTACGATCTTCACTGCTTGTCTTGCATGCTCTACGTTTCCGAGAGCACACTCAGATCTCTGAGTTGGCTTCGGTAAAAGTCTGGACCACTCTACGATCTCTGGAGAGGCCCTTCAAGGAAGTCATACTACGATCCTTGATGCTCTATAATTTTTCCTTGGCTTCTGCAAACTATTAATCAGTTCAATAGACTACAGTTTTGTTTGAAGCCTATCTATTACATTTCAAGATATAGATCAACCTAACATCTTTGATCTCTTTATCTATACATTTATTTACATAATGATAAACATTAAAAGCTTAGATCAACCTAACAATTTTGATCTATCACTAAGTCCTTGTACATATATTCCTTGAAAGACTTCATATATAATCATGAGCATTTACTTTAAACATCAAATCAAAATATGCACTCTTCCAACAATCTCCCCCTATTTAATGTTGACATAACCAAGGAGAGTTGTTGCCATGATTATCAAATTCTATATGCAGTTGCAGCAAAATAAATATGACTCAATATTTCAGTGAGCATCTGAAATTTCTAGAGAATAAGTATAAATTTATTGATGTTTGAGGATAAATATTATATTTAAACTTAGTTACATCAATAAGAATTGAGTTTTAACTTATCTTTATTTCTTTAGCCTTTTGCTTCTCGGAGGATTTACATATTCCTCAGCTCTTCTTCTCCTGCTAGCTTCGTCTCTCCGTGCTATTTCTTCCAGCTCGCTTTGACTTAGTCTTTCATTATGATCGTGCCTATTCATGAATGCAGGATCTCCAATTGGCATTCTTAGGCCTGTGGTGGTCACCTCGTGTGAGCTGGGAGAAGGCCCTTGACTCCTTCATGGTTGAGCCATGGTAATTGGCTGCTGATCAGATCGTTGAGTGTGATGGCAAGATCATGGAGTCTGATGGTGAGACTGCCTTGTAAGACTCCTTGATGATTGAGTTGAGAAAGTGCCTCTGCCTCTTCCTTTGCCTTGATCTCCTTTCCCTTTATTCTCCCCCTTTATGTCAGCATCAAGGGCTCGAATGTCTTTAGATAAGCGAGTCATGCCTTGAACAAGCTCGTTGAGCTGACTTTGGGATTGAGCACTGTCTTCACAGTTCTCTTTAATGAGAGCATCAGAGCGAACTTCCCTTCGTTGTAGGATGTCCAGGACATTGTCAGTCTGCTTCATTTGGTCCATGGAGAATTCTTGAAATTCTTTCACTGCAGTTTGTAAATTCTTGAGATTTTCCATCATAAGATTGTTTCGGGACTCCTGAGTAGTCTGTAGGATCAAAACAGCATCCCTGTGTCTTTTAGTATCTTGAAAATGAATTAGATCCCGTTCATTTATGCTTTGAATAATCTCCTTTATGATCTCCCGAAGCTTCTTTGTGAGCTCAGAGCTTAGGGTGCTTGGGAGGGAGTTGGCAACATCAATACGATGAGTCAGCCTCAGTTGAACAAGGTCTGAGTGAACTTCAAGTTCTTCCTGTATGTCCTTAGTCACTTCTTGGGATACTTCAGACAGTTCTACTTTGGATGGAGGATCTGACATGAGTTCAAGGAGTTGCAAATTGTTTGGAGGAGGGGGTCTTTTGAATTGATCTTGTAAGGTGTAAAGAGAGAGATCAAGGTTGAAACATTCATTGGAGGATGAGGATGGAATATCTGGTGGAGGGGCTTGTGTTTGGGCTTCTTGAGTATGTGGCTCTATGATTTGGGCATGTGACTCTACGATTGGACTTGAGTCAATAATCGTAGAGATGAGAAGAGATGGGATTAAAATGAAGTTTGGCATATTTAGTTCATCAGCTACAGAATTTTGGGATTCTGCAACTGGGAATTTATTTAGTGGATTTAGGATCACTTCCAACCAGCTTGGGAATTCATAAAATTGACTGAAAATTGATGGTGGATAGTGATTAACTCTGAAAAGGATTGGGATAGATAGTACCTCATGCTCATTCTTTGAAGAAGGATTATCTGTAATCAACTCTTTGGCAAAGTTGAAGTTTCCTGGAAATTCATGAGCTAGTACTGATATTGCTGGATATGCTTTGAAGCTCCAGAACATGTGATCCAGCAGTTGATAATTTGAGCTATGTGAAAAGGCATCATGGGTAGATAGGAGAACAACTGATTGTAGTTGGCTCTCCTATACCCATCACAGCCCACAACTATGATTTTGATGTTATCATCATCATCTTCGTCTTCTCTATCTTCTTTCGAGGATTCCACTACATCAATCACTTCCTTCTGACTTTCTTGCTCTGGTACACTCACATTTTCTTCAGGAGCAACCTCTTCTCCTATAAGGATATCATGAGGCTCCCCCTCAACATGATGATCCATCTGTATTTCACGCAGCTCCCCCTCAGCTGAAACATTCTCTAGAGTGAGAATTTCAGGCAACTCCCCTCAATTTGAGCTATGTTCTTTTGACTTGCATCGGATAGCCTCTTTTCTGAAGCTATCCTTTTATCTTCCCCTTTTAAGGCCTTTTCATTGACAAGAATATATTTCTTGACAAGTTTTCTTTTTAACTTTTTAGGCTGAGCCACAACCTCAACTCTTTCTTCAGCTTCAGCTCTTAACTGTTGATCAGTCAGAGTATCTTTTGCAGCAACCTCTTTGGGAGAGGGGTCCTGTATGGTCTCTACTATCGGTAGAGACTCTATGATCGAGGAGACAGATGGCCTCTTGGACTTGTGACTAATTTTATTCTTCTTCAGCAGCTGAGAGATGGTAGCTTTGTCTTCATCTGCCTCAACCATGTGTTCTTTCCTTCTCAATATCCTCAGAGTTTCAATGTCAGAAAGCTCTTGTGGTATATCAATGGTTGACCCCTGGGGTTCTTCTGCCATTTGAGCCTTCAACTTTCTTTTTCCTTCATTTTTTCTGACTAAATCAATTGCTTCTTCCTTATTAGTTTCTTCTTCATCTTCTTTAGTTTCCTTAACAACAGACAGGTTCCCCGGAATCCCAGACTCCTTTGCATCACCAGTCCTACCACTGGACTCAGACATCATTCGTACATTTTCTACTAGATTCCTTTTCTAATTTTCAAACAGTTGTTGGGTCATTCATCTTTTCAGAATGATGGACTCTCCTTCATCATCCCCTATCTTATCTCTGAAGGAGGATTGTAGGATAATACTTATGAATCATCTGTATAACATCTTTTCAGAGCTCTTTGACTTCTTCGAGATAAGAATCCACTTCCCAATCTATTCAAGTAATAGGGCTCCATAGTTAAGTTGTATCCCACAACTGATGGCTGTCATGAGCTTGAGCTATACTTTATTTACAAAGTCATGGCCGGAGCTCTTACAGCATATGCATTTTCCAACAATGTCTGCCAGAAATTTTTACCTATGAGGGAACTCTTTCTTTTTGTACCCTTTGACAGTAGGGAACTTTTTGTGGTGCATTCTCTTAAGTCCTTCATGGAAATAGATGTCATCTATGAATGGAAACCCCTTAGATTTGAAGCCTAGGGCTAGATTGATATCCTCAACCTTGAGCTTGATTTCCACGTCCTTGACCCTCATGGTGATGACGTCGTTCTCGAACACACCATTTCTGTAGAATTCTTTTATCAGCTTAGGGTAGATTATCGTACTCGTACCCAAAGTCTCTTCAAGACCAGCTTTCTTTATCAGAGACAGAGTTTTGAGAAACTTGGGATCAGCTGTCTTGAATTCATCAAAATAGAGTCTGTAACCAAAGATGACATTTGAGGCTGCCATTGATTTCTTTGTACTAAGGATGATTTTGTGATTTTGAAAGCTAGGGTTTCTGCTGTTGGAGAGAGAGAGATATGAGATTTTTGAACTTCTGAGCTTTCAAAAAAGGTTTTTAAACTATTCTTGTAACTTTCCTCCACACGATCTGATTAGAGAGACATGTGTCGAGTGCTGCTTGGCTCCACAATTTTAGCTTATGAGAAAATACTAATTTGCCCCTTAGCTCCTCCTGAGCTAATGTGTCCTTTGGAAAGACTACGATCGTTGAGGTAGCTTTTATGATCGTCGAGTCTGCTCTGTATTCGTCGAGTCTGCTCTACAATCGTCGTGTCTGCTCTATAATTATCGTATCTGAACCGCGATCGTTGAGTCTATCCGGATCCTTGTGATGAACTTTTGACTTAGCATTCTTCTCGATTTAAGGTAGCTCAGGAAGGACTAACCTTATAGAGTGCATCAAGGGTTAAGTTTGTTCCTAAGGTGCTTGACAGAGAGATTGCTTAGATTTGTTGAACTTTTGTCATCACAGGATGCTCATTTGTTCTGCCATCGTTGAGTCTGTACTACGATCGGTTAGCCTGCACTGCGATCATTGCCTTTCATGTTGCTATAGCTATACGATTGTGGGCTTCCTTTCATCATGTCTATGATTTCGAACATAGCCTTTATATCTGCATGGTTAGCACAAACTAGAGCATAGATTTTATGGTCGTAAATTAAGCATGCCTAGCTCACTTATTAATTTGTTAAACCTGGATTCATCTAAAGGCTTTGTAAAGACATCAACAAGTTGATTTTCAGTAGGGATATCACTACAAAAAACTGGGGCTTCAGCAACAACCAATTTTCGTTGCGAAAGGTGCCAAATTTCGTTGCTAAAGGGTTTTGGCAATGACTTAACTGTCGTTGCGTCTTTCGTTGCGCAATGAGCGTTGCTAATTGTTCCGCAACGAACATATTTTTTTCTTTGCCAAAAGTAATACATTTTGCAACAAATTTGACTTTCGTACAGAGACATCGATCCTTTAGCAACAAAATGTATTGTTGCAGAATAATTAAAATGTCGTTGCTAAAAACCCCATTTAGTTGCAAAAACCTGCTAATTAGCAACGAAATGAACTCTTTTTTTTTGCAACGACCATACATTTTCGTTGCAATTGACACCATTTTGCAACGACATTTTTCGTTGCAGTAAATTATTAAAATTGTTGCCTAAGCTTGCTTTCGTTGCGAAATGTAAACTTTTTAGCAACGATTTTTGTTGCTGATTATATTATTTGAAAAACATTATGCTGAATCAACAACGAAAATGTTAGTTGCTGATTATTTTTCAATAGCAACGAAAGTCGTCGATTAGCAACGACATTATATGTTGTTGTTTCTTTATATGTGCAACGAAAGTTGATATGATTTGCAACGATAAAAAATGTTTCCTTTTATTTTAGTATTAGCAACAATATCCTCTCCGTTGTTATTAGGTTAATTTTTCGTTGCCAAATATTATATTTTTAATGCCATTAGCAACAAAAAATTTGTTGCTAAATGTATAAAAAATTGTTGCTATATTAAAACTTGTTCAATGCTTTGGTAACGAATTATATTGTTGTCAAATCAAAATTTGACATTCTTTTTGTGTACCTGACTGGCTCAATGTACCCATAGCAAATAATGGCAAAAATACAAAAAAATAAAATATTATTAACTTAATAAAATCATCTACTACATAATTATTCATTTTCTTTACAATTAACCATCTAAAGCTACCAAAGTTCTTCAATCAAAGTATATATCTACATATATAGAGAGAGTACACTTCATAATTTCATCTCTGAACTACAGGGAGAGAATGCTTGCACTTCTCCAACATGCTCACTATCAAATCTGCCTGCAATTACACATGAATTCGTATTGATTGCTATTATACTATTTATATTCCATGAACATGTCTATTAACTTAATTAGAAATTAATAAATAATAAACTTTCAGGACAAGATCTAGAAACAAACCAATATCAGCTTTATTGTTCATCTGAACTGTTTAAACTTTTACGCTACCTTGTGACAATATCAGGGTATCCTTTTGTTGTGATAAATACGTGATCTTCAGTCAGGCGCTGGAATACTGCATGCTACAAGAGACAGTTGTCCAAAATTATATTGAAGCATCAATAGAAAAGCCATTACAAACAACAATGAACAAGCATACCTGCTCCACCACAAAAATATATCGAGCATCTGTCTTCATGACCAATTTCTCTAACAAATTCAGGTCACTAAAAATAGCATAACCAGAAGATCCACATGTAAAATAGTCTACAATGTCAAGACTTGGCTCCTATTTCATAATACTTTAGAAGCAAGAGAATAACACATGGAAAACAAATTAGTAGGTTGAATTTGTTGCTTCCAACTACAAGAGAAAACATAATGTAAATATGCCAAAATAAATTTATTATAGATTTGAAAACTTCCAACCTTATCATCAGATTAAATACAGGGTAGATCCCTTTTACTGTCTTACAGATAGAGACTAATTTTCATATATAAAAGATAACTCCAGTCTTTTAGCATTGGTCTATACTTTTCAAAATATAAAACTTTCTTATGTGGTAAGCTTATGTCATTATAAATGTTAAAGGAAGAAGAGGGATTGGTACCTTCACATAGTTTAGTTCACCAATAATAACTCAATTGCTTAAGTACCTCAAAAGTTGGTTTATATTAATCCTTATTTTTTATTTCAAATTTAGGCAGTAGAGGACACGCTCAACGCCTAGGTGGGAATTAAACAAATCCAGGCCAGAATTTTCTGTGTTACTTAATTTTGTATACTACCTTCGTCCAAAAATGGAAATCCCATAGGATCAATCAAACATTCTATCAGATGACCAAAAAAGAAAAAGGAGAACACTTGAACATAGTATTCCTTAAAGGAAATGTACATTGGGTAAGAAAAAGTCCAACTACTAGTAAAAGTAGCCATCGTAAGGTTTTAACTGCACAAACCAGATACATCAAAACCAAAATTTCAGTGCTCTCTCTCAGATAATCAACAATCTAGAATGATGGTGTTTGTAAGATATGGTTGCAGGGTAATATTACACCAGCTTTGGACAATTGCTATTATTGTACAAGGAGGGTAGCTCTTCGTAAATTACGACTTGTAAATAACTACATGTTTATATTCCACTGTTTGTATTTTAACATAACATACAAAAAAGACAGCTGACCTAAATTTACAGTTCCTTCCCCTTCCTCCCCCCACCCCCTTCCCACAAAAAAATGCAACTCAAAAACTATAGCCGCTTCAGCTATCATCACTGGTAATTAAATTTTAGAATTAGACAGAATTTGTAAGCCAACAAAAACGAAAAGATTAGAAAATAACCTGTATATGGATGGGAGGGAGAAGACCCTGATGGATGCGAGGGAGGGGGGAGCAGGGTCTTCATAGTCGTCTTTATATATATATATATATATTCTGATATGACAAACTCAACCCTCTCATATAGTCTTTGATGCAAATCTGCAGGCCACCTTAGGATGAAGATCTACACAACGAGGTTTTACCTAACGAGACAGAAGCCAGGGAAGAAGCCCAAACATGGGCATTCTTCCCACTGCAAAGGAAGTTACTAGTTTTGCATAGTTTCAACTTGGTCCAAATCCTCTTTAAATCGATCATTTGAAGGACACGTCCCCAATATTTGGCTCGTCGCTCCAAATATCTTCAAGTTCAAATGTGGTCCATATGACACCCACAAAGCTTTCAAGTGTAATAAGACTTTGGGGAAAATATATATGAATACAATTAAACAAGGAAATAACAGAGAGACTACCAAGTAAGGTTCCCTTCTTAAAATCTCATTCGGTGATGAACCTACCCGCGATTGCATAACAAAATCTCTGTTGCTTCCAAAATTGACAGGTTGCTCCATAGCAACATAATGGACTGGCTCCCATCCTAAAAATTTTAGCAATCAGATGAAGAAAAGTCAATTAGTCATATTAGTTTCAATTTCTCAAGGCTTCACCTGTAAGCAGGGAGCTATGACAGACACAAAACACATTAGTGAATAAAGGGAAACAATTAAACACAACATTAGGCCAAGAAAAATCTGCGCTAATGCATATATACCCAAGTGTATGCCTATGCTATTCCAGAAGGCAGTTGCAATTTTATATTAGTGCCGATAAAACACAAAAGTTGCCACTAAATATCAGGTGATCAAAATTGCTTTATTACAAGTAACAATTGTGTGACCAAATAGATTTTTAAGAAAAAAGGTAGTACCAAGCAAGATACCAAGAATTTAAGCACAACATTGCTAAAATCACCTCAATAAGAGTCCCCATATCAGTATTGCTGCCATGGTAATAGTGATAAAGTTCTAGGGGCAAGCTTGCTAGAGAATCACAAGCCCTGCCAGCACCTGGTCCTTCTGATCCCTGGTTTCCATATTACTTATCAGCGACTGCATCCAAGCGTCCTCGATTTTCTCTCTTACTTATATGGTCCCTACTTTCGTTATCTCCACCTTTACCACTGCTTAGATCTTCTGAGATTGATCCATGACTCTGGATGATTTTACTAGCTTCCTTAGCAGTTGCAATGGCATCCTTAGCAGTACCAGCATCAGCTGCAGCCTTTGCCTGGCTCTCCTCTTCTTCAACTGCAGCTTGTACTCTCTCAAGAAAATTGTCATCCTCCTCGGGGAGGAAAGGGCCTGCATGATTAGAGTCTCTGATGATGTTACAAAAAAAAGGTGCTGTATTTGATATGCAAGTAACCAAATAGCAATCTCTTAGTTAAGTTGACACTTTCTCGAAATTTGTTGATACATGAGTCGGTCTAAAAGTTGTAATAAACGAGAATAACGTATCTTCTTATAATTTATAATTTATACCATGGGCGTCATCCACTTGGTGCCCTTTGAATATATGCGTCTCTTGACTAGTCAAAAAAGAAGAAGAAGAGATACACTTAATACATCTACTGCACTAAATAAAGGCAACTATTCTGATCAAAATGCATATTATAGCATCTGTATATGTAGGAGTTCCTGATTCCCACAAACATAATATATTTAAGTGAGGGGATAGGGGGGCTTACAATATAAAGGCAGACTAACATATACAATATGTACGAAGCGGACCTGCTACTTTGTAGGTTTGCAGAAGCTAAGAAGTAAGCAGTAGTTTATAAGACTCTTTAGCTTCTGACTGTATCGATCATTACAAATGCAGATTATTGGAATCTTTGAGCTCTTGATGCTAGTGATAAGATCAGCCACTCCACCTCTATCTCCAGCAGACATTCCATCGACCTCATCCATAATCAGCAGTCTTTTGATGCTTCGAGCTGTAATAAATTTGGCAACAATGAACTGGATTAGATATTATTCACAAGGTAATTTATAACATATGCTAGGAAGAAACTTAGGAAAAACTAACCGATCCAAATTAACACCGAGGGCTTCATTACTGACAAGTTCCTTGATAGAATTTGCAGTACTTCCACCAATTTCTTTCTCAATTTTTCCATCAGCCTTTCCACGACAGTCACTAGCATTTACCTAAAGAAGATTAATGGGACAGAGTTGGTAAATTTATTGGATACATAAAATAACTTGATTCAGCAATGACTCAACAATTTTAGCTAATAAAGTTAGTTTCAAGAATGTTCACCTCAATTGTTACATAACTGAGCATCTGACTAACCAACTTTGCTGACGTAGTCTTCCCTATACCAGGTGTACCACTTAATAGTACAACTTTTTTAGCACCAGAATTGATCTGGTTTTTGCCCTTTCCCTTATTTCCCGTATTCAAGAACTGCTCATTCCACCGTACAAGCCAATCATGAAGCTGCTTTACCTCCACATTATACCCACAACAATATTGTAATGACAATATTTATATTGTTCACTACTCTCTCTATATATACAATATTTATGTTTGTATATACGGCTAATCCTCCTGGTAATACAGTAGTAGATAATATACATATGTGAAGTACAAACATTAGATCCAGGATACTGAGAAGTACAAATATTAGAGGCTAGACAGTGCATAAAGTGAATAATGAGAAATATCTTACTTGCTCAAAACCTGCGCCACCATTTCCTGCACCAATAGCACCATAGGCACCTCCAACCAAACCATAACCAACTCGAGGTGGGTAACTTGGAAGCAGGGCTGCCTTTTGAGAATTTGATACTTGGAAGCAGGGTAACTTGAAACTAATAAATCAACATGGCTTACTTCTTGTCAAGAATTAAAATCCCTATGTAAATACAAAAAGACACAGGTATTACCATCTATCTCATATTTCTCAGTGTTCTTTAGTGCCTTCATGGCACTTGACCTTTTTGCAAAGTCGACAAAACCGAATCTGCTCTTTTCCTATCCTGCTTTTGCAGGTGGGAGAACCACTTTTGTGATCTTCCCATGGTGCTTAATTTGATTTTTTAACTGATCCTGTGTAATATTTTTGGGTAAATTCTTCACATACACTGCACTAACTTGCAGAGGAGACACAGAGGTTTTTCCAAACCACATTAGGAGTTTGTAGAGTGAAAACAAAAATGGAACCTATGACAACACGTTGCCAGTGCTGGTTGAGGTAAAACAGTGGGCTTCATACCTTCAATGGACCAATGATATACGGACGCTTGGGTGACCAAGCCCAACAACTTGGGTGTAATCCACTTCCAAGAAACAACCTAATGAAGCAGCAAGTATTTGTCACATGCTCGGGCATCTGATATGACTTCATTTTTTCTTTCATCTCAATGTTAAATATTTGTAAGTGGTCCTTAAATATTTGCAAGTCTTAGCGCTTATCTCAATGTCAGATTAAACTAAGCCATTTATATGGAAATATCTGAAATACAACAATTTGTCATTCCATGAACACAATAAATGTATTTACCAATTAAACTACAATGCTAAAATATGCAGTCTAATGTTTCCAGTCAATAACTTAGCAATGTCAAAATAAATTAATGTAGGGAAAACAAATTGAGAAGCACCAAGTAGAAGATGCATAACAACATTTATTCCTTAGCTACGAATGAGTATCATAAACAGTGTGGATATGGTAAGCCAGTGTAACTTCTTTACTAACTCACCACTTTCAAAGAAGAACAAAAAAGAATGAGTAAATAAAGTGTTTGCCTTCCTATCCTAACAAATTCCATACATAAAAAAAAAATTAACCTCAAACTAAAAAATACAAGAGAAAGTGATTAAAGTGAATGAAATTCAATGAACTAAAAGTGATTTAATGCAAGAGAAAGGAGAGGTTACGATTAATGACTGAACAAGTGGAACAATCTCGATGAAGTAATTGAAGAGGTTACGATCGAGGTTGCTTGGTGATGGCATTAGAGAGAGAAGATTGAATTCATCGGAGAATCGGAGATGATTAACGCCTTCATCCCTAAACCAGCAAACCCACGCCAGTGACCAATATTAATGCCTTCATCACAAAAAAGGGAAATCAATTTCTCATACATAAATCCAAAAGTCGGTTGACCTTGTTAGCTTTCAGAAGATGGAAAATCATGTTGGGATTCATGAATCAGCAGCAGCAGTAGCCTCAGCTGAGATGAAGACTATTGAAGAACAGCTTATTCGCATATTACAATCTTACCATCAACAAATTCAACTTGATTTCTCCAAAAAAGTCGTGAATCGAACCGGCCACGTCCGGTTCCATCGTGGACCATCAGATCCGTGTCCTTTTTCTCAGTCTGAACCATTTACACCGATTCAGGTAAAACCAATCCCTAACCGTGCGAGTCAGAAATATCTGAAGAATGTAAAACCAAAAATACTCAAATATCGTCCGGGAGCTCGTCGATCACCGAAGAGGAAGGGACCGTTTCCAATGGTAAGCAAGGATTATTAAACACCGCAGTAGCACCGACACCGCTGGTTTATTCATCCAGAAAGCCCCTCTTCCGTCATCTCACAAGAAAAAATGCCATGACCTTGAGCCCACCGACGGAATTTCTGGCAAACTTTCAATTTCACGCGGCTGCCACTGTTGAATTCCATTTATTCAGGGGTTGTGAAAGATGGGATTCTTCTTCTTCGAAGCCCTGATTTATCATTTTGATTTGAGTATTCGGTAAAAATCAAAATCTGAAGTGAGAGACAGAGAGGATGAGTTTAGTTATATTTAGTTTTTTTATTTTGTTTTATTATTAATTTATTTAATAGTGAAGATTAGTCTGTTATATTACTATTTTAGCCTTATTACTTGTATAGAATGATAAAAGAAAATTTGAAAAATGACTCAATTTTAACACATAAGCACTAACATGCCATGTATTCAAGTCATGTTAACAATTTCTGACGTGACAGACCCAATTACATAGAAGTGAAAAAAAATTAATAGTTAAATCATCTAATTGACAAAATTGAAAGGTGAATAACCGAAGTGGAATATGGTCAATAGTTTAAGGTAGTAATTTATATTTAAGCCAACCAAAAATTTCCCTTATAAATATATAACGTTTTTTCGTATGTATCTACAACGTTTTGTTAAAAAAAGTTGTAAAAAAAATACCACAACGTTTTTTTTATAAAAACATCATCTTTTAAGTGTTGTCTTTTTATAATTTTGTACTGGTGAACTAGAAATAATTTGTGAAGATCGAATCACATGGATCCAAATAGGATTGACTCTAAACGATAAAGCACAGAAGTAAGATAAAACATAGCCTTACAATGAAGTCGATGTTAGGGTGATCGGAGCCCTAGAAGATATCGTGATCAACGACGACAAAGTTGCCGGAAATCGTGTCACCTTCGTAGAGAACGTACTCGTAGACGCATTTGACGTCATTTATGGTTACCAAGAGCGCTAATAGATCGCGAATTAAGCTGAAAAGAAAAGCTCTAGCAATCCGTACACTTTCGAACACCTCATTCTCTGTCTTCTCTCCATTCCATTGATGATGTTTCTGAAACGTCAATTTCTAAGAATCCATATTAGTAGGCTAAATAATATTTTAGCCTAGGACTATTATTATTACGATTATCATAATTATTAATATAATTATTACTATTATTAAAATTTTATTAGTAATATTACTATTATATTTATAAAAATATTATAATTATACTAATTATTATTAAATTTTGGGACGTGGCATTTTTAATCCAAAAAAATATGTTGATGCACAAATTCAAACTCAAGACATCCAGTTTGGAATATAGATCCAATGACCACCCAAGCACATGGGCCTAGTTGCTATTATTTTGTAAGGATTCGTATTTATAACTGAAAAAATCATTTTCCCCAAATTAAAATAGATCCCCTTTTCTGAGATCTGTTACGTACATAAATAAATGTACATAACTAATTGCGTGATAATAATAATAATAATAATAATAATAATAATAATAATAACAGTCATAATAATAATAATAATAATAATAATAATAAATAGTAGTAGTAATAATAACAACAACAACAATAACAACAACAACAATAATGATAATAATGTTAGATCCCAGAGGGCACAATAGATCTAGAAGGGAGGGTTGAATAGATTCTTTTCTTTTAAAATACTTTTCTGGTTTATGATGTATTGTTCATATTAGATTATATGACAAACATAGAATCTTTTCAAGCACATCGGAATAAGTAAAAGATTCCCCTCCTTCATTGATATATTCATAATCATACAAACATTGTTCGTTGGGTTAGTTTAGTTGTAAGCAGTTAAAACATACATAACAGTTATAGCAGTTATAGACATAATGTAAATGACATAATGTAAAAGACACAGGGGGTTTTAAGTGGTTCAGAGACTCAAGCTCCTAATCCACTCTTCTGCTTTCAACTAGCAGTATTTCCACTAAGGAAGGGCAGCACCCTGAATCTCTACGATTCCTTCAAGGCCAGCAGCCTTGGGACTTCAGTTCTCTAAGAACTCTTCAAGGCCAGCAGCCTTGGGACTCCAGTTCACTAAGGAACTCTTCAAGCCCAGCAGGCTTGGAACTTCGTTTAGTCCTTCTGGACAAGGATCCTTTGGCCCTGCTTTGTTTAGTCCCTCCGGACAAGGACCCCTCAGGCCCTGACTTCTTTGAGTTGTTGTTGTTGTTGTTGTTGGAGTCGGTGCTGAGCTGCTAAGATGTCTTCATGCTCTGAACATCTTCTATCTTTAGCAGCTTCGGCTTGATCATCCTTGAAGAGCAGTTGAGTGTTGCATGATGCTCAGCTTCTTAGGTTGCTCAACTACTCCAGATGACCCCTTGATGAACTGCCTTGAAGATCATTCTCCTTGGTACTTGATGGCTGCACATGAGAGGCTTCTAGGATAACTGTAAGCTCTTCTGCAAGGTACCTAGAAGCTTTCTCAAGCTTGACACCAAGATGGCTTTTGTGATCTCCCTTCTTGCTACTCGATGCCTTCCCATGATGGACTTGCTAAGATGACCGTAAGCTCTTCTCTATTGTACTTAGAGTCTTCCCATGATGGACATCCAGATGGCATGATGCTCTTCTTTCTCTCGGCAGTTCAGAACACTCTTCATGTAGTAGAACTCTCACTTCTACATAGTAGAACTCACACTTCTACTTCTTGCTTGATCTGACTTTTGAGTGTTCTTGGTGGATCGTAGAGTGAGTCTCTGGACTCACTATTACTTGATTTGATCAGTCCACCTTCTCTCCAAAACTCAACTTCTCCAGCACTTTTGATCTTTGAAGCTCTTCTTCATTTATACACCTTCCCAATCCTTCCGTTGGAAAGTAGCCGTTGGAAGCTATTCAAATGTCTTCACAGATCTCAAGTTGCTTGATGTAGACTGCTTGATGTGATATGACATACTTTTTCTGACTCTGCAGTCTACTTTTTCACCTACCCTGTCAGATGTATCACTTTACTGTCCTGGGCAGGTCGAAGACTTTATTTCTTCTGATTTCTTGATCAGAGGTTGTCCTTTTGCATCGATGCTCTCAATAAGCACTTGTCCGAATTACCCTTCAGATTGAACAGTTGCCAATGCCTCAATCTTCAGGTATCCGAGCTCTACGATTCTGATGCACGTCTTCAGGGACCTGATCGTAGTGTCTTGTTGACTGGTGGAGACAACACTACGATCTAGAAGAGTGTTGATTGGATCTTCAATGTAGAACACCTCTTCCTTGTATTGTGCAGTGCTTCAATACTTCTGTTTGCTTTGACTGTTCTCAAATACTGATGGCCTAATTCCTTGCTTTGGTTCCCTTCTGAATATCAAGACACTTCAGATTTGTGGCGCGTCCAGCTTGCTTTCTCCTAGTGATCTTCCGCTCACTTATCATCAATGAACTGACCCTGCACTTAATCACTTTAGCCTTGCTCTTCAGAAGCTGACCAGTATCTCGGTTCACCTTCCATCAGTTCTTTCTTTGTCTGACAAACACTACGATCCTGGTTGCTTCCAAGATCGTTGTCTTCTGTTTTCTTGATAGCAACTGCTTTAGCTGACTTTTCCTTAGTCAACTGCTGAAGTCTTCTTTGAATCATCTTGTGGAAGACTTCATCACGAACGGCCTTTCAACTCAATCTTGATGCTGATTGGTTTGGTGCTTACTTCTTCTGCTAGCCTGCATGCCATTCGTTGAGTGCTCTCTGGTTCCCTTCTGTGGATTACATCTTTGCAGTGCCAACCAGAGGCTTCGTACCTTTGGATATTCTGGGAGTGCTCATTCGTTGAGAACCGTATCTGCTCTACGATTCTGACTTAGCATTGTGAGCATTACTGTTGGAGTCGTAGTTCTGCACTCTACGATTCAGCTTCGGTTGTGCAGACACTACGATCCAGAAGATCAGATCTTGACACTCTACGATTTCTGCACTCTACGATTCAACTTCGGCTGTGCAGACTCTACGTTCCCGAGATGCTTCGGCAGTGCAGACACTACGATCCCGAGATCACACTATGATCTTTACTTGCTCGTGTTGTTGACTCTACGACCCCAAGAGCACATTACGATCGCTGACTCTGCACACTACGATCGTAGAGTTAGCTTGGTGAACGTTGAGTCCACTCTACGATCGCTGACTTGAGCTTGTTGTCTTCATCTGATCTTGTTCGACTACGATCTCTGCATTTGTTCAGTGGACTCTACGATCGCAGAGTGTGGTCTACGATCCTTGTATTTGACTTTGGCATCGCTAGACTCTACGACTCTGAGCGTAGAGTGCATTTCATACTTAGCTTCGACAGATTGTCGTTTGGCTTATAGGCAGGCTGTCTCTACGATTCAAAACATGACTTCCTCAGTACACTATGATCCCGAGGAGGCTCTTCTCGACACACTACGATCCTTCTTCATTTCCCCTGGAAGTCTACGATTTCCGAGATCTCACTATCTTGCGTACTCCTATTCTGCCTTGATAGCTCCCGAGTTGACTCTGACTCTCCTAGCAGACTACGACTTCTGGTGCAGTGCTCGACGATCAGACAAGCCTATCTATTACATCATAAGATCAACCTAACAAGCTTGATCTTTCTATATTTATAGTCCTTGTACATCATTTCTTTTTAAGGACTTTACAAAGCTGTTTTGCTTATGTAGGATCAACCTAACATTTTTGATCAATTCATTCTAAGTCCTTGTACATATATTTCTATTATATATCAAAGGACTTAACAACTTTTCTTCATGCAAACATACTTGCATATTCATTCATATATATATATCATAATCAAATCATATATAAATAGGAATATCATTCACATGTTTATTCCTGACAATCTCCCCTTATTTGATTATGACAAAAACAATAAGTGCATATGCATGTTATGAATGAATCTTAGATACAGTGAGCAGCTGTATTTCTAAACAGTTAATCATGAATGTCATTTATATTAATATGGCAATTATATATTCAGACATTCTAAATCCTGGATCCAGAACATACTATCAGACTAGAGATATACCTCCTTGGCTCCATGTATAGTTCCAAGATGCTTGTTGATCAGCTACTCATCTGCTGCTGCTTCTTACTCCCCCTCTGATGATGGCCTTCTATCTTTGCTTGATTCCCCTTCATCACCTTTCTGATCTGGCTCCCCTTCAGCTTCTGTGAACTTGGTATCATCATCTTCAGGCTCCCCCTCAGATGATGATTCTCTATCTGCTGCTGCTTTCTTCTTCTTTGACTTTTTCTCCCTTAACCCTCTGTTCTTCTTTTGGTGCCTCTTGCTCCTCTTCTTTCTTCGCCTCTCTTTCTCCCCCTTTTTGTCATCAATCATTTGAGAGAGCTGCTCCATGTTGGACATAAGCTGCTCCATCAGGTAGGAGGAGTTTGCAACTTCAAACTTTAGCTCTTGCTGTCCGAGTTCAAGTTGTACAGAGAAGGACTGTTTCAGATCGTCAATCTTGTTAGAGAGGGCTTTGATCTGCTTTGCATTGGCCTCCTGAACTTGTAGAGCTTCTGCCTTCTGATCTTGGATGGCCTTCTGATAGATGTTATCTCTCTTTTGGAGTTTGAGAGATACATCAGCCAAGATAGCTTGAAGCTTGTGCTGGAAAGAATCATCTCCTACTGCTGTCTGCTTCTGTGTTTCTTCAGTGAGCATAGATATCTTCTTGCTTAAATCATCAGAGCTCTTCAGTAGTTCCTGCTCCAAAGCAGTTTGATCCTCTTGATTGGTAGCTTCAGTATGGGCAATGGATTGGACTCTACGATTGTCATCTTTGGACAGATTTTCAAAGGTGTGGATAATCTGAACAATTGTGGAGTACCAATTGCCTGTGGAGGATGATGGAGTGTCTGTTAGCAGTGCTTGATCATAAGGAGACTTCTGAGATTGGATTTGAACATCATAAGCAGTAGAGTGATCAGACTCTACGATCAGCTTCTTGGACATGGTTCTTCTTCCTTCAGAGTCCACCCTACGATCGTAGGGGATGTAGAGATTTCCAGCATGTTGATAGATCTTGAAGTGGGGCTGGTTTGTGATCAGCTTGGTGGCAAACTTCTTCACTCTTGGAAAGTTCTGAGCCACCAGTTCCATGCTTGGAAACTGCTTATAACACCAACTGAAGTAGCTTCCATCTTTTTCAGTAATGGCCTTTAGCCATGGCATCCACTGGAAGAACCATCTCATTAGCAGATCATAAGGGTTGTAGAGAATGGTTGTGCAGTCCATTTCCATGTTGTTCCAGTTCTTGACCAAGTCAAAGGAGGTCATTCTTACTATTCTGATCTGTTCACCTCCATGGTTTATCCATCTGTCAGGAGGAGTCTCTGATGGTTCATTGGGAACTTCTACTACTATTCTCCTGATAAATCTTGTAGGTGAGAGAACAGGGTGGAGTTCTGAGTTTTCTGATACCTGATCTTCAGAGTTGGAATCATTTCCTGCTTCTTCCTTCTCAGAACCAGAACCATTTAGATCAGCTTCAGCAGAGAGATCATCTTCATGTTGCATTTCATGTTCAGACTCTTCTTGATCATCTCCAACAGAGAATCCTTCTTGCTGAATTTCATTATCTGAACTTTCTTCATCAAGACTTTCCCTAGATACTTCTTCTTCACTGCTGGCTTCTTCTTCAGCATCTTCTCCTGGGGATACAGATTCATCATCACTTAATTCAATGATAGCATTTGATTGGCCACTGTTCCTTTTGGAGGTAAACTGGGCTTGCAGCCTGTAACTCTTTCTTCTTTGTGGAGGTTAAACTATTGGAGAGACAGATTCTTCTTCTTCCTCAGTCTCTGACTCCACTTCCTTATCAGATAAACTTCTTTGAATATCAGCACTAGCAGGGGCAGATTCTTCTTCCTTGTCCTCATCACTTTCTGAGTCATTATGAAAGCTCTCTTGGATTGAGGGGATATGTTCTTCTTCTTCTTCTTCTTGGATAACATTTTCTGACCCATTCTCTGGGATGGTTGGGGCAGTTGCATTTGGGGATGCACTTTGATCAGAAATTTCTTTTTCTTCATCAGAGTTGCTTTTCTGAGTATTGGTCATGGGGCTAGAGCACCTTTCCTTATCAGCAGATGTATTGATTTAAGAAGCTAAGGCTGGTTTGTCCTCCACCTTAGCATTCTTGCTGACTGGCCCTTGAAGCAACCTGCTGCTTCTTCTTTTTGTGGTCTCAGCAGTTTGGGCCTTTTCTTCTTTACTCTTGTTCAAGGAGGAGACTCTCCTTGGTGGGGCCTGGGCTTTCTTCACATCACCAGCTCTTTTCACCACTTTTGATTTCTTCCTAGTTGGTGTGATTTCAGCTGCTTCAGAGTCACTGGACTCAAAGCTCTCTACCTTTACTGTCTTCCTCTTCTTTGCAGAGGCTCTACTACTGCTCCCAGCTGTCAGCCTTTTGTTCTCCTTAGGGTTCTTCTTCCAGTTTTCAAATAGTTGTGGAGACATCACCTTGTGCACATTCAGGGCTTCTCCCTCATCATCTTTGGTCTTTCCCCTAGCTTTTTCTTCAGTATGATACTTAACAGCCTTCCATGATATACCTTGGTCAGGGGCTTCTTCTCAGTCTTCTCTACCCATTTGGAGATCTGATCAATCAAGATAGATCCAAAGTCGATTTATTTCTTCAAAACTATTGCAGACATGATTTTCAACTGCTGGTCGATCACTGTGTCATGTGCAGTGTTCTTACATAGTATGCACTTTCCAACTATTTCAGCAAGGAACTCATATTGCTAAGGGAACTCCTTCTTCTTCATGTCCTTGAAACTAGGGTTTCTTTGATACCCCATAATTTCCTTAGCCAATTCAGTGTTGACATTATCAAGATTCTTTAGGCCTTGGTTAGGAAATCCTAGGCATTGGTTTAGGTCAGAAGATTTTAACTTGAGAGACTGACCTTTAACCTTGGTAGTAAGGGTTTCCGAATTTATAGAGACGTTTGAGTAGAATTCTTTAACCAGGTTGCAGTAGACTCGAGTATTTGCTTCAAGGCATTCTGAAAATCCAGCCTTCTTTACAAGCTCGAGAATATCTCTGAACTTCTTTTCAGATTTCTCAAACGATTTGGTTCCAAGCTGAATACCAGTGATCACTTGCCAGTTTTCCATTTTGTGTAGTTTGAAGAATGTGGGTATTAAATATAGAAAGGTTTATGCGAGATGACTGTCTGGTTGGTAAGGCTCTGGAGGTTAACTGATTTTGCTTTTGAAAAGCTTTCTAGGGTTTTGAAAATGGGAGGGAGAAAGGTTCGATATCTTTTGGTAACTGTCTACAGATTTGAACTTGTCTTTATGGCAGTTCCTTCTAACTCTGCATACTCAGTGATGTGTCAATTGTCCATTGGTTGCACGTTGCCCAGTAATGAGCTATAATTCCCCACAGCTTTTCAGTTATTAGAGGAGTAGACGTGGCTTTGACCGTTGACCTTTTGATTTGTAGTGTAACATGATGAGATAGTTATAGACTCTACGATTTCATTTGTTTACTCAACGATCAATTTTTGAGAGATGCTGCAGTGTATGGCTTCGTCATTCCTCCTTACTTCGATGCAACATAGCTCAATCACTGATGTATTCGAACTTATCTCCTCAACTTGAATGTCTTAGCAGATGTCTCATTCTTTATGCTCCTTGTGAGCTGGAGTACCCTTTGGTAGAACTACGATCGTTGAGTTGTCTTCTACGATCGCTGCAGTTGCACTACGATCGTTTAGTCCTTTTCAAACTCAACTCTACGATCGTTCACTGACTTGATTCTTCTGAGATGAACTAGATCAAGTATTCCTTCTGGGATAAGGTAGCTCATGAAGGGCCAACCTCTTAGAGAGAGCTAAGGGTCAGGTTTGTCCCTGAGGCGCTTTCCAGATGAAAAACTATGTCAATGGTTTGCAATGACATCTCATTAGACCTTTTGTGATGGGAAGATCTTCTATCATCTTTAAGTATCTGCATTGCTGAGATCGTGGTGTCCTTCTACTCTTACTCTACGATCATGTGTTTGATCGTAGGCATTTCACAATTATGGATTAGGTGGCTGAAGGGTTATCAGTAGTTCGTTTTGAGACGATCCTACTGACTATGAATCTTCATTTGGTTCATCAGCCACAAGGTTTTGGGACTTTGTAGCTGGTACATCTCTTCTAGGTTAATGATGCAGTTATTTCTTAACAGATCACTGCTCCCCCATTGTTGATGCAGTCATCTCAGATAGATGTGATTCCTTCTTCATGTTCATTTGAGTGCTGCCCAGCACTTCTACTTCTGACTGGAATCATCATCGTTGCTTAGTCTTTCTTGTATCGTAGAGATGAGTATTTTCAGGATTGATCACTCTACGATCATTTGACAGTACTACGAACGTAGTCATCTTTGACAGTCTTTAGTTTTGAGAAGTTCTGCTTCGTAGAGAACTCCTTTTGTCTCAAGCTCAAAGATCTTCTATTGTGAGCTTCCCTTGAGGATCCTTTCCATAAAGCGTATCTCATGGGCACATAGAATCCTCTTTTATCTTCTATTGCATGGCATGCTCCCATATACAGATTTTCAACCATGTGAGCTCCATTCAGGTTAGCTCAGAGGGTCTTCAAGGACAGGCTTGGACATATATGAACTTTATCAGACTTTTCTCTGAATAGTCCTTAGCCTTCTGCTGGTTGAATCCTTTTGAATGAAGTCTTCTGCTTCAGCATTCCTTAGTGTGGTCAGACTGACCAAGTACCTGCAGGTTCAAGTAATTTCTACTTTTGGTCCCCATTGTTGAATGGGTCCTGCTAGGTTAGTTTTCTAAACCCCTATTCCTCTTATCTGGATAATCATCATGTTTATCATCAACAGACATTCATGCATGCAACTATCTTGGGATAATACATTTTAGATGCATGACGGTGAGTGTGTGTAGGATTTGACAATTAATGACACACTCTTTATCTATGATGGTTTCATCATTTACTGGGTTATGTTCACAATGTTTAAGTGTTCACATAGTGTGAATCAACTCTGCGATTTATGAGTATCTAGTTGATTTATGGATGTGATCAATTTCTACAAATCAACAAGATCCTCTTGTAGAACTGATCATTCTCTGTGTGTTGTTAAACACTTAGAACATAGGCTTGTACACACATACTAGCACAATAGCAATGATTACTTAACATAAGATTCATTTGGCCTGTGATACTCTTGTGATCCATTTCAGATTTTCTTCAAGATGTCATCTTCAGCCTAAAACTTGGTTAAAGAGAAAGTTTGTAGACATTTGAATTTTCCATCTTTAGACTACTTTCTCTATTCACCTTTTTAGGAAGATTATGACTTGTTGACAGAATACTGTCATAGTTCATAAGATGGTGCAACTATGATGTATACATTAATGATGGTGAGGAACCGTACCTTTTTACTGTCAGTTTCTTAACAGTCATTTACTTTAGATATACTGAGTTCAGGTATTGATGTGCATAGCTTTTACTTTTGCCCCTTTTCAGCTTAATGCTCTTGTCGGCCTTTCATCAATCAGTCGTGGTCTTGAAGATGTAGATCAAGAGAATCGTGGCATTAAGATCTTTGATATCCTTGAGTTTTCAGAGACAGCACTCGGTTGTTGGTTGGTCACTCATAAGATTGAGAGGATCTTCTATCTCCACTTGATCAGTCATTTCTTCGTACGCATGACCTCTTCATCTTTCAGACTGATGAATGCTTTACTCCTTATTACTGATGTCTCTTGCTCTCTTTCTCTCGTCTGATCTTCAGACTACAAGATTGACTGCAGGCTAGGATTGGCCTTGTTGATATAGCAATCGAGGATATGAACCAATCTAAGCAGCTTCAGGTGTATACACATTTTTTTTACCTATACACAATATTTCCAACGTGTGAGCTCTTCTGCATATAACAGGTTACTTACTACTAAACTAAGTTTAGAACAATGTTGGTGCCTTGGATCAGACTCAAAGCGATTAGCTTTAGAATACAGCATGAGAACCTGCTTTGATACCAATTGTTAGATCCCAGAGGGCACAATAGATCTAGAAGGGGGGGGGGGGGTTGAATAGTTTCTTTTCTTTTAAAATACTTTTCTGGTTTATGATGTATTGTTCATATTAGATTATATGACAAACATAGAATCTTTTCAAGCACATCGGAATAAGTAAAAGATTCCCCTCCTTCATTGATATATTCATAATCATACAAACATTGTTCGTTGGGTTAGTTTAGTTGTAAGCAGTTAAAACATACATAACAGTTATAGCAGTTGTAGACATAATGTAAATGACATAATGTAAAAGACACAGGGGGTTTTAAGTGGTTCAGAGACTTAAGCTCCTAATCCACTCTTCTGCTTTCAACTAGCAGGATTTCCACTAAGGAAGGGCAGCACCCTAAATCTCTACGATTCCTTCAAGGCCAGCATCCTTGGGACTTCAGTTCACTAAGAACTCTTCAAGGCCAGCAGCCTTGGGACTCCAGTTCACTAAGGAACTCTTCAAGCCCAGCAGGCTTGGAACTTCGTTTAGTCCTTCTGGACAAGGATCCTTTGGCCCTGCTTTGTTTAGTCCCTCCGGACAAAGACCCCTCGCCCTGGCTTCTTTGAGTTGTTGTTGTTGTTGTTGTTGGAGTCGGTGCTGAGCTGCTAAGATGTCTTCTTGCTCTGAACATCTTCTATCTTTAGCAGCTTCGGCTTGATCATCCTTGAAGAGCAGTTGAGTGTTGCATGATGCTCAGCTTCTTAGGTTGCTCAACTACTCCGGATGACCCCTTGATGAACTGCCTTGAAGATCATTCTCCTTGGTACTTGATGGCTGCACATGAGAGGCTTCTAGGATGACTGTAAGCTCTTCTGCAAGGTTCCTAGAAGCTTTCTCAAGCTTGACACCAAGATGGCTTTTGTGATCTCCCTTCTTGCTACTCGATGCCTTCCCATGATGGACTTGCTAAGATGACCGTAAGCTCTTCTCTATTGTACTTAGAGTCTTCCCATGATGGACATCCAGATGGCATGATGCTCTTCTTTCTCTCGGCAGTTCAGAACACTCTTCATGTAGTAGAACTCTCACTTCTACATAGTAGAACTCACACTTTTACTTCTTGCTTGATCTGACTTTTGAGTGTTCTTGGTGGATCGTAGAGTGAGTCTCTGGACTCACTATTACTTGATTCGATCAGTCCACATTCTCTCCAAAACTCAACTTCTCCAGCACTTTTGATCTTTGAAGCTCTTCTTCATTTATACACCTTCCCAATCCTTCCGTTGGAAAGTAGCCGTTGGAAGCTATTCAAATGTCTTCACAGATCTCAAGTTGCTTGATGTAGACTGCTTGATATGACATGACATACTTTTTCTGACTCTACAGTCTACTTTTTCACCTACCCTGTCAGATGTATCACTTTACTGTCCTGGGCAGGTCGAAGACTTTATTTCTTCTGATTTCTTGATTAGAGGTTGTCCTTTTGCATCGATGCTCTCAATAAGCACTTGTCCGAATTACCCTTCAGATTGAACAGTTGCCAATGCCTCAATCTTCAGGTATCCGATCTCTACGATTCTGATGCACGTCTTCAGGGACCTGATCGTAGTGTCTTGTTGACTGGTGGAGACAACACTACGATCTAGAAGAGTGTTGATTGGATCTTCAATGTAGAACACCTCTTCCTTGTATTGTACAGTGCTTCAATACTTCTGTTTACTTTGACTGTTCTCAAATACTGATGGCCTAATTCCTTGCTTTGGTTCCCTTCTGAATATCAAGACACTTCAGATTTATGGCGCGTCCAGCTTGCTTTCTCCTGGTGATCTTCCGCTCACTTATCATCAATGAACTGACCCTGCACTTAATCACTTTAGCCTTGCTCTTCAGAAGCTGACCAGTATCTCGGTTCACCTTCCATCAGTTCTTTCTTTGTCTGACAAACACTACGATCCTGGTTGCTTCCAAGATCGTTGTCTTCTATTTTCTTGATAGCAACTGCTTTAGCTGACTTTTCCTTAGTCAACTGCTGAAGTCTTCTTTGAATCATCTTGTGGAAGACTTCATCACGAACGGCCTTTCAACTCAATCTTGATGCTGATTGGTTTGGTGCTTACTTCTTCTGCTAGCCTGCATGCCATTCGTTGAGTGCTCTCTGGTTCCCTTCTGTGGATTACATCTTTGCAGTGCCAACCAGAGGCTTCGTACCTTTGGATATTCTGGGAGTGCTCATTCGTTGAGAACCGTATCTGCTCTACGATTCTGACTTAGCATTGTGAGCATTACTGTTGGAGTAGTAGTTCTGCACTCTACGATTCAGCTTCGATTGTGCAGACACTACGATCCCGAAGATCAGATCTTGACACTCTACGATTTCTGCACTCTACGATTCAACTTCGGCTGTGTAGACTCTACGTTCCCGAGATGCTTCGGCAGTGCAGACACTACGATCCCGAGATCACTCTATGATCTTTACTTGCTCGTGTTGTTGACTCTACGACCCCAAGAGCACATTACTATCGCTGACTCTGCACACTACGATCGTAGACTTAGCTTGGTGAACGTTGAGTCCACTCTACGATCGCTGACTTGAGCTTGTTGTCTTCATCTGATCTTGTCCGACTACGATCTCTGCATTTGTTCAGTGGACTCTACGATCGCAGAGTGTGGTCTACGATCCTTGTATTTGACTTCGGCATCGCTAGACTCTACGACTCTGAGCGTAGAGTGCATTTCATACTTAGCTTCGGCAGATTATCGTTTGGCTTATAGGCAGACTGTCTCTACGATTCAGAACATGACTTCCTCAGTACACTATGATCCCGAGGAGGCTCTTCTCGACACACTATGATCCTTCTTCGTTTTCCCTGGAAGGCAACGAACTCCGAGATCTCACTATCTTGCGTACTCCTATTCTGCCTTGATAGCTCCCGAGTTGACTCTGACTCTCCTGGCAGACTACGACTTCTGGTGCAGTGCTCGACGATCAGACAAGCCTATCTATTACATCATAAGATCAACCTAACAAGCTTGATCTTTCTATATTTATAGTCCTTGTACATCATTTCTTTTTAAGGACTTTACAAAGTTGTTTTGCTTATGTAGGATCAACCTAACATTTTTGATCAATTCATTCTAAGTCCTTGTACATATATTTCTATTATCTATCAAAAGACTTAACAACTTTTCTTCATGCAAACATACTTGCATATTCATTCATATATATATCATAATCAAATCATATATAAATAGGAATATCATTCACATGTTTATTCCTGATAAATAATAATAATATTAATAAAAGTCATAAAAATAATAGTACTACTAATAATAATAACAATAACAGTAATAACAATAATGGTAGTAGTAGTAGTAGTAATAATAATAATAATAATAATAATAATAATAATAATAATAATAATAATAATAATAATAATAATAGTAAAACACTGTTGGCTTTTCTATAATGTCTGATGTAAGATGAATGGCTCCACCATTACAGAATTCCTTGGTTTCTATGGCTTTAATTTTCCGATGTTAAGTCATGTCTGAGTTGCAATTTATTTGGAATCTTAATTGTGTTTAACGTAACTAGTTTATCCAAACGTATATTTATCATCTTAATTTAAGGCAACATTTTAAAAGTCGTTGCAAAAAGTTGTATAAAATATGCAATGAAAATAAAAATTGTTGCCAATGAATGTGGTCCATATTAGGTAACGAAATATAGCAACAAAAAAACTTTCGTTGCCCACGATGATGAGAAATCAAGTGGTTAGAAATTTTGCAACGAATTTTTAACGAATTTTGTTTCGAAATTTTACAACTACTTATGAATTTTGTTGCAAAAAGTTAAAACCTGACACAATCTGCAACGAAGGACAAGTTTTGTTGCTAAACATACACTTTTAACAACGACTTATAAAGTCGTTACCTGAAAAATCGCTGCTAAAGCCCCATTTTTAGCAACAAAAAAACTTTCGTTGCTCACGATGACGGGAAATCAAGTGGCTGAAAATTTTGCAACGAATTTCTAACGAATTTTTTTCTCGCCAATGAATTAGCAACGAAATTTTTCAACGACTTATGAATTTCGTTTCAAAAAGTGAAAGCCTGACACAATCTGCAACGAAGGACACATTTCGTTGATAAACATATACTTTTAGCAACGACTTATAAAGTCGTTGCCCGAAAAATCATTGCTAAAGGCCCATTTTTTGTAGTGATATATTGTGTAAAGATATGGTTTCATTTTGCACTTGATCCCTAATGAAATGATACCTTATTTCTATATGTTTAGTCCTAGAATGCATGACAGGATTATGTGTTATTGCTATGGCACTTGTGTTATCATAGTGAACATGTATAGATTTGAATTCAAACCCATAGTCTGCTAGCTGATTTTTCATCCAGAGGATTTGAGCATAGCAGCTGCCAACATCAATGTATTCAGCTTCTATAGTTAAAGTAGACACTGAGTTTTGCTTTTTGCTGAACCAGGACACAAGTCTGTTTCCTAGCAGCGGACATGTGCCACTGATACTTTTTTGTCTATTTTGTCTATTTTGCAGCTTGGTTGCTGGAGCAATTGGACTTTTCATGGGAGAAGCTGATTTCATGCCATATTTTTTAAGTAAGTCTTTGATGTACTTGGCTTTTTTTGTGAATATTCCTTCATTAGTCTGCTTTAATTGCAGTCCAAGGAAGAAATTCAGCTCACCCATCATGCTCATTTCAAACTTGCTCTGCATAAGCTTGGAAAATCTCTTTCGTAACTTTTCATCAGTAGATCTAAAAATAATGTCATCATTAGATATTTGAACTAATAAGACTTTGTCTTTATGCTTTCTAAGAAATAATGTGGTATCTACTCTACCTCTTGTGAACCCATTTTCATTAAGAAAGTTAATTAATGTTTCATACCATGCTCTAGGTGCTTGTTTAAGACCATATAAGGCTTTGTCTAATCTATAGACATAATTGGAAAGAGATGGATTAATGAAACCTGGAGGTTGCTCTACATATGCTTCTTCTTGAAGTTCACCATTTAGGAATGCACTTTTGACATCCATCTAAAATACTTTGAACTTCATATGAGCAGCAAAGGCAAGAATATTCTGATGGCTTCTAGTCTTGTAACAGGTGTAAATGTTTCATCGTAGTCAATTCCTTCTTTCTGAGAGTAACCTTTGGCCACCAATCTTGCTTTATTCCTGGTTATTACTCTATCTTCATCCATCTTGTTCCTGAAGACCCACTTGGTGCCAATGACAGGATGATTTTTAGGTCTTGGAACTAATATCTATACTTTGTTTCTTTCAAACTGATTTAGTACTTCCTGTATGGCTTATATCCAACTAGAGTCTTCCATAGCATCTTCTATCTTCTTAGGTTCCATCTGTGACAAAAAGCGCAGATAGAAACACTCATTTTTGGTGGCAGCTCTTATTTTGACTTTTGCATTTGGATCTCTAATGATTAAGTCTTGAGTGTGATGTCTTGCCCATCTATTTCCTGTTGGAACATCTGTCCTCGTGCCTTCTTGTCTGAGACCTTCGAGATCAATTTCAGCTTCTAGATGTGGAGGTTCGCTGTCTTGCATAGTCTTTTCTATGATCTCCACTTCTTGCTCAACGATCTCATTTTCTGGGACTACGATCGTAGTGTTAAGCTTGACAAACTCGTTCGTAGTATCTGAACTGTTGGTCGTAGTGTCTTGAGGCATTGTTTTGTATAAGTGTTTCATCAAAGATGATGTGAATTGAGACTTCAACACTCAGTGTCTTTTTGTTAAACACTCTGTCTGCCTTACTATCTGTGGCATACCCAAGAAAGATTCCTTCGTCTGACTTGGCTTAAAACTTTGTCAAATACTGCTTTCCATTGTTGAGAATGTAGCATGCACAACCAAATATATGGAAGTAGCTGACACTTGGTTTTCTTCCTTTCCACAGTTCGTAGGGGGTCTTTTTAATCGTAGAGTGTATCAGTGATCTGTTCTGAGTGTAGCATGCAGTGTTGACAGCTTTTGTACAGAAGTACTCAGGCAGATGAGCTACTACTAGTAGAGTTCTTCCAGCCTCTATTAGTGTCATGTTCTTTCTTTCAGCTTCTCCATTTTGTTGAGGAGTTCATGGAGCTGAGAAGTTGTGACTGATGCCATTGTTTGTACAGAACTGGTCCATTTCAGAGATGTCAAATTCTCTGCCATGATCACTCCTTATAGACTTTATTTTTTCCTATTTCTCGTTCATTACTAGTCTGAACATCTTGATCAGTTGAGAACTTGTTTCATCTTTCGAGGTCAGAAAGAATACCCATGTGAATCTAGTGTAATCTTCCACTACGACTAGTGAGTATCTCTTCCCTCAAAGACTCGTTGTTGGAATTAACCCAAATAGATCCATGTGAAGCAGCTACAAGGGCTTGTCAATTGAGTTGGCAGTTTTGCTCTTGAATGAGCTTCTGGTCTGCTTTCCAAGTTGACATGCATTACACGACCTTTCTTTGATGATCTTAAACTTGGGTAAGCCTGCAACTAGATCTTTTGAGGCCAGTTTGAACATGCCCTTGAAATTGAGATGAGACAATCTCCTATGCCATAGCTAGCTCATTTTTTAGATGCTTTAGCCAAAAAGCATATTATTTTGTTTGAGCTTAGTTGTCCAAGATTTACTATGTAGACATTTCCTTCTCTTATTCCAGTTAGCTTTATGACAGATGTCTTCAGATCTCTGACTTGACATTGATTATTGAGGAATGTTACTTGATGACCCTTGTCGCTGAGTTGACATATGCTCAGAAGATTGTGTTGTAGTCCTTCCACATAGGCCACTTTGCTGAAAGACACTGCACCATTTCCACCTGAGCCATATGCTCTTATCTTGCCAGAGCCATTATCTCCAAAGATAACCGCATGACCCTCCTTCTCTATATAGTTGGACAGAAGGGCTTTGTTTCCTATCATGTTCCTTGAGCATCCACTATCCAGATACCAGGTTGTGGTCGTGGACTTTGGTTCCTTTGGTAATATGAAACTCTCATTTTGGTACCCATACTTGCATGGGTCCTACTTTGTTAGTACTCTTAGGAACCCAAATCTACTTAATTTTGGGTTTCAAATTAGTAGGATTATAATAGCACATTGCAGCCTTGTGACCAACCTTATTGAACACAAAACATGTAATATGATGCATGCTTGTGTGTGTGTGAGGATTCTTCCTCCATTTCAAATTTTGTGGATCTTTAATCATCTTTCTGTTAAACTGATTTTCCTTTTTCCATGTGTTTTTGTGTTTCATAATTTGTGAGGAGTGTACGTTACCTCTATTGTTCCTTCCCAGTTGGTTCGTGGAGTTGATTTTACTTGACTCTACGATTCTTCGAGGTTGGTGACTAGTGGCTTGGTTACTCTTCTCTTTTCTGAAACCCAAGCCAGCATGAGATCCTTTACTCCTTGGAATGTGGATTGAACCTTCTGTGAGGATTTCACAAATATAATGCCTCTACTAAAACTTGATGCATTACTAGTGCTAGTTTCCTTTACCTTTTCCACACATTACTCTGAGATGGATTCCCTAAAGCCTAAACCTGTTCTATCAGTAAAACTTCTCTGACTAGAGATTAGGGAGTCCATGGATGAAGAGGATTTATTCCATGTAGAGATTGTCTTCTCTAGTTCCTCAATCTTAGAGGTTAAACTTGACTTTCTTTGTGCATTGAGCTCATTGGTCTGTTTTAAAATCTTATTCTCAGCTTCAAACTTAGAGAGTGAGTCAGTACTTAAAAGGGCTGTTTCCAGTTCTTCTTGAACTTTCTCTTTCTCCTTTTGAAGAAGTGAATAATCCTTAGATAGAACTCTAAACCATTTCATGTATTCATGCAGGTCAGATGTTATGCCATGTAGTGCAGTTCTTAAATCATCAATGTCTATATCAGGAGAATTGAAGTCAAATACCTCATCTGTACTTACTTCATGTATGTTGGAGTTCTATTTGTCTTTTGCATGCTTGGCCATCAGGCAAAGATTTGCCATTCGAGGATCTTCATCATCTTCAGATTCGGGAGTTGAATCATTGTCTGAGTCACTCCACGATCCTCCAGCAATAAGGCCTTTGTCTCTCTTCTGAGGTCTTTTATTGCCTTTGATTTCCTTCTTTGGATGTGATTTCTTCTTTAGTTCTTCTCTGAGAGGTTTGTTCCAGTTAGCAATAAAATGACCAGGCTTTTTCCAGTTGTAGCATAGATCATTTATCTGCTCTTGGCTGCTGTAGTTGTTGACTTTCTTTGGCTTGCTGATTTTGCCTTGACGCATGAACCTTCTGAGTCTTTTCACCAGCATTGCAAAGTCCTCATCGTCATCTTCATCATAGTCAGAGTCAACATCAATTTTAACTTTAGAGGTGTTTTTAGTTTCTTTGAGGGCAACACCTTTATCCTTCTTTCTTCCTTCAGATAGAGTTTCTGCTAATTGAGTCAGCTCCGGTTCGTATGTAAGAAGGTTGCCATATAACTGTTGAACAATCATTTCATGTAGATTCTTTGACTCTCTAATGGTAGTGGTTTTGGCATCCCACTTGCTTGGTAAGGCTCTCATGAACCTTATGATTGGATCTTTGTTTGGATAGATCTTTCCATAGGCTCGTAGTGAGTTGAGCAGAACATTAAATCTCTCGTAGGTGGCAGTGACATTTTCTCCTTGAACGTGTGTAAACATCTCATATTGCTGAGTCAAGAGAGATTATTTGTTTTATCTGACTTCTTCTATTCCTTCATGCATGATGAGCAATGCTTCCCAAACCTCCTTTGCTATTTTGCTGTTGTCCACGTTTTCGAACAGATCATCTTCTAAGAATTGGAATAAAATGTTCAAGGCCTTTTTGTCAAGTTGAACAGCTCTCTTATCGTTTTCTGTCCATTCTCCTTTGACCTTGATCTGTATCCTGTTTGGGTCGTCTGTAGTTGGTGCAAGCTTTGTAGGAACGTAGGGCCCATTTTGAATAGTTTCAAATAGATCTTCATCTATTGAATCTATGTATGCTTGAAACTGAACTTTCCAGTTGGCGAATTTATCTTTGTTGCACATAGGTGGCTTGCTGCCTCCTCCAGTCTTTGATTCGCTTGGTAAGTGTGCCATTGGATCTACTTTAGCTTTATAGGCTATAGAATAAAACATGCTCTGATACCAATTGTTAGTTCCCGGAGGCACAGTAGTTATCTAGAAGGGGGGGGGGGGTTGAATAGATATTTAAAATTCTTTTCATTTCACTTTGTTAGTTTTGATAATGATTTAAACACAGCGGAATTAAGATTTGTTTGATCTCCCTTTTTAGATATAGTGAGTTATGAGAGTGAGGTAGTTATAACAGTTATAGCAGTTATAGCAAGAATGCAATAGACACAACAGTTTTAAGCGGTTTAGAGCACTTAAAGCTCTTAGTCCACTCTTCTACTCCT
This sequence comes from Panax japonicus, assembly GCA_020205505.1. Lineage (NCBI taxonomy): Eukaryota > Viridiplantae > Streptophyta > Magnoliopsida > Apiales > Araliaceae > Panax > Panax japonicus. The sequence goes on along the minus strand of CM035110.1, from coordinate 22,445,601 downwards.
CAAGTAGGAAATCCACTAAGGATGTCTTTTACACTTTCTGAATCTCACAGATTCCTTCTAGACCCGCACTCTAGGAACTTCTTAGTTCACTCTTGAACTCTTCAAGTCCAGCAGACTTGGTTCTTCACAGTTCACTTTAAAACTCTTCAAGTCCTTCTAACTTGGAACTTCTTACTTCACTTGTTTGGCTATTGTTGAGTTCTTGATTGGTGTTACTCAGTTGCCGTTAAGCTCTTTTTCAAAAGAACTGAGAGCTGAGCAATCGTTTTCTTTTTCTTAGATCTTAGAGTTTAGTGTTGAGTGTTCTTCCTTTTTTTGTTCAATGCTTACTTTTTTTGAATCATCTGCAGATGTCTTGCATATATGTGATCCTTGAAATCTTTCTGTTAAATCCATCCGTTGGAGCATTTAATGCATTTGCCGTTTCTAAACATTGATGGAGACTTTTCTGCATATCTTTTGAATTGCATTCTGTCCCACTGACATAGCAGTCTGATTTCTCACCTAACACCTGAAAAGGTTTTGTCCTCTGACCCATGGTCCTTTCCTTAGCTTCTTTAATACGTTTCTTTGTTGCATACTAAGGATATTTTTTATGCCATTAGGATTGGTGATTACTTCAACGTTTGTAACCCATTCCATATTTGTTAAGATTTTATCTTTAAACAAATGGTAAAGGCCCACTGCTTCTGACACAGCCAGATGATACTCTACTATTCTGATCGTGGTGTCTTGCCACCTTGGTGCTTGATACAAGAAAACGAGAACACTATGATTTCTCTTAAGGACTGGCACACTACGATCTTCACTTGCTTGTCTTGCATGCTCTACATTTCTGAGAGCACACTCTGATCTCTGAGTTGGCTTCGGAAAAAGTCTGGACCACTCTACGATCTCTAGAGAGGCCCTTCAGGGAAGTCATACTATGATCCTTGATGCTCTACGATTTTGCCTTGGCTTCTGCAAACTCTTAATCAACTCAATAGACTACAGTTCTGTTTGAAGCCTATCTATTACATTTCAAGATATAGATCAACCTAACATCTTTGATCTCTTTATCTATACATTCATTTACAGAATGATAAACATTAAAAGCTTAGATCAACCTAACAATTTTGATCTATCACTGAGTTCTTGTAAATATATTCCTTGATGGACTTCACATATAATCATGAGCATTTACTTTAAACATCAAATCAAAATATGCACTCTTCCAACACTAATCATTCATCTTCGTTTTTCCTTTATCTCTATTGGAGCCCTCAGTTCGCTCGACCTTAGCTGTAATCATATGATTCAAGCAAGAAGTGAGCATAACTAGCTCATCAAGTCTAACAATATATTATATAAATACCACTTCGAGAATCAAGTGATTATTCTTCAATAACTGAACAATAGTTATGAAGTACTATTAAAAATTAAATAGCACTTCTCATTTCGTAAAACAATTCCAAAGAACATATAGTAGATTGGAAATTCTGAGTAGGTCTATAGACCATGAACATTCTCTTTAGCTTTTATTCATTAAAAGGACAACCCGGTGCTAATACCGTAAGTCCGATATTTCTTACGAGCACTTCTAGGTGATCAACTTATAGTATTCTATGTTGATTAACACTACATCCGTTAAACGTATTTATGTTTAAGTTTTGGCAACCTCGCGTACCCATCGAATAATCGATGTAAAATACATTTATTTATTTATACCCAGGCTTACCTTGAATCCGTACCAAACAATTGGCGTAGGATAGCGTTATCAATTCTATATTGTATTCGATTGGTCGGGGAATATTCTTTATGTCGGGGAATACCGCATACATGGTGAAATTCCTATGCGAAGTACCGCATACATGGTGAAATTCTGTTGTTATTCCATTCTTTATTATTTTGTTGGAATATTCTGTTTGTGCGTTTTACACCAGACCTGGTTCCGTCTTTATTATTCTGTTGGAATATCCTGTCTGTGCGTTTCACGCCGAACATGGTTCCGTCTTTATTATTCTATTAGAATATCCCGTCTGTGCGTTTTACGCCGGGCCTGGTTCCATTATTTATTATTCTGTTGGAATAACCTGTCTATGCGAAGTACCGCAAGCATGGTGATTTCTGTTGTTAATTCATTCTTTATTATTATGTTAGAATATCCTATCGGTGCATATTACCCCTGACCTAGTTCCGTTATTTATTATTCTGTTGGAATAATCTGTCTATGCGAAGTACCACATTCCTGGTGATTTCTTTTGTTATTCCATTCTTTATTATACTCAGTTGGTTAAAGTTTTAACTTCTATACTACATGAAATTAGTGGAATATCCTTGATATTTGCGCTTCATCCAGTATCTTTTCATGGAAATATTCTTCTGAGCATTCTTGAATTTTACTCTACAAAGAAGTATTATGTTGACAATTTAGACATTATTAGTTCCTGGATAAATTAATTCTTGAACTTGTTTTATTGAATTCTTATATCATTGTCATCATCCTCATGTTTATATTATGTTGAAAGTCATCTGTGGCCTGTAGTGTATAGATGTACTTGGTATGATTATGACCAGGGATTAATCGGTATAATCATGACCGTAATGTTTCAAATGATGTGGTAAAAGTTCTCATTGGCCCGTAATGCATTGATGGACAGTTGTTAGCATGGTCATGACCATTGATGAATACACGAATATCCTTGGCCCGTAGTGCATGGATAATTTGTGGTTGTGATACTAGTGAATATCCTTGGCTGTAGAGCAGGGATGATGTGGATTATTTATTAAGCTGAGTTTCAGCGATAAAAGTGATGAAAAACCTTTTTAAATCATAAAAGATAGTAGATTTTATTCTCTACTTGACTCTTTTAATTGATTGCTTGTTCCGCTGCAGTTAAACTTGATGTTTGTTATATTTTATCAGTTTAACATTGTTGAAGACTAATGATAATTTATTCTACATTATCTTAGTCATAATATTTTTTACTAGGCTAGTTGAGCTCACCCCTTTCTTTCACTGTTCTCTTCAGGAAATAAGAACGTAGCCGGGACTATTCGGGGAATGGAGTGACGGTCCAGATGATAGTATTAATAGTCCTCACTATTCTGTTAAATAGTGTGACAATAAATGTAATGAGGACTTCTTTGAGTATGGATATTGTCCAGATGACAATATTCTTATTAAAACTCTCAATTTATGTTTTGTCGTATTTTACACGACATCTGTATTATTAAGTTGTATTTGTATTATGTACCATGTATATGGCGACTCAGAATAGGTAATGTATACCTATTTTGGAGGCATCACTGTTGGTATCAAAGCTTAGGGATATTGTAAAATCCCAAATTTTACGAATAAAGATTTAAATTTCTTGAATTTTTTTTAATATTATGGTGTGGATTTAATATAATGTTATAGTTGTGGGTAATATTTATAAATTTTGCAAAGTATGCAAGTTGTTATATTTTATTCGATTGGTCGGGGAATATTCATACGACGACACAATCATTGGTGGACCCCACAACAGAATTATTATCAGATTGATAAAATGACAGAATTATTTTTATGAAAATAACGATGGAAGTTTTACCGTTAAAACTGTTGAACTAATCGATAGTAAAAGTACAGTAATACGCGTGGTTGCATAGTAGCACACAGTATTGATTATTGATGCTTACGTGAGAAGTCACTCAGTTATACTTAATTATTGCTACAGTAATTGTTGCATCATATCTCTCATATTATTGATTCGATTATTGTCATAGTATCATCTGCATTATATGATATATTATTAAATCAATAATTGAGATGACAAAGTTATTCATATTATTAAATTGCAATATTTATAATGTCTAGAAGTTCTGTCGGGGAGAGGTTTGGTCACCTAATTGCGCGCCAATAGGGAAAATCCTTATTAGAAAGCCCCCTCTTTCCTGGGAATGACCTGGTTGTTAAATATTGTGAGTTATGATATTAATAATGAATAAGTTCGTGTTGATTAGAGATGAATTTGATAGTTCCATTATGTTGGGATTATTGGTGTTAGTTGAAATTGACATCTATTCCGATGATAATTGATGTCTGGGGGTTTTATTGATAAATCGGGTAATTTATTGGATAAATGAGAAATTAATTGCTACTTATTCATATGCTTATATAACTATTTGTTCACATGTGTGTACTATTGAGTCACATTCATTTACTATTAGGGGATTTGGTGCAAGATTGATAATATTTGCATGACTAAGTTAAAGATGGAGGTATAGATGGAGGTACTATATTGTAATCATTTTTTTCACATGTTTAGAACAATTGAGTCACATGATTTTACTATTGATTCACATGATTTACTATTAGGGGAGTTGGTGTAAGTTTGATAATACTTGGATGACTGAATTAAAAATGAAAGAAAAGTTGGAGGTATTGTACTGTAATTTTTTGAGCCCCAAAACGTGCAATTATCGAAACTATGTTTGTCTATAAATAGAAGCTCATTCTTCCTTCATTTCTCATCAATTTACTAAAGCTTTAGAGCCGTTATTATAGAGAGAAAGAAGAAGAGAAGTCTGCTACCCCAGTATTCCAGTTTTCAGTCTTCTTTTGAGGTAAGGGGTATTATTTCTTTTATATTCATGAAGAGAACTTCTGTTATTCTATTTTTTTATTATTCTGTTGGAATAACCGCGGTCTACCCTATACTTGGTGAAATTCTTCTGTTATTCCATTATTTATTATTCTACTAGAATAACCTATCTATGCGAAGTACCGCATACATGGTGAAATTATGTTGTTATTCCATTCTTTATTATTTTGTTGGAATATCTTGTCTGTACGTTTTACGCCGAACCTGGTTCCGTCTTTATTATTCTGTAGGAATATCCTGTCTGTGCGTTTTACGCCGGACCTGATTCCGTCTTTATTATTCTGTTGGAATATCATGTTTGTGCGTTTTACGCCGGATCTGGTTCTGTTATTTATTATTCTGTTGGAATAACCTGTCTATGCGAAGTACCGCATGCATGGTGATTTCTGTTGTTATTCCATTCTTTACTATTCTGTTGGAATATCCTGTCAGTGCGTATTACGCCTGACCTGGTTCTGTTATTTATTATTCTGTTGGGATAACCTGTCTATACGAAGTACCGCATGCTTGGTGATTTCTTTTGTTATTCCATTCTTTATTATACTCAGTTGGTTAAAGTTTTGACTTCTATACTCATCATGAAATATCATTTTATTTGGTATTTTCTGTTACGAGTTACTATTAATGGGTTACTATTCACCCAGTTACTATTCACTCTAGTATTATTCACTCGGGTATTCGGGGCATTTTTCATACTGGAATACTATTCATGGGTTACTATTCATCAAAATTACTATTAACCCGAATATTATTCACTCGGGTATTTGGAGTACTTTTTATGTCGGGGTACTATTAACGAGGTACTATTCCCGAAGTACTATTCACGGGGTACTATTCACGACGAAAAATTAATTCTTTTCTGTCCAAATTATTTTTTGGTGCATGAATATTATTCTTGAATTTTACTCTACAAAGAAGTATCATGTTGGTAATTTATATGTTAGTAGTTCCTGGATAATTTAATTCTTAAACTTGTTTTATTGAATTCTTATATCATTGTCATCATCCCCATGTTTATATTATGTTGAAAGTCATCTGTGGCCTGTATTGCATAGATGGACTTGGTATGATTATGACCAGGGATTATTCGGTATAATCATGACCGTAATGTTACAAATGATGTGGAAAAAGTCCTCATTGGCCCGTAGTGCATTGATAGACAATTTTTGGTATGATTATGGCTATGGATTCTCTTCGGCCAAGGGAGCAAAGATGAATTATTTTATGGAATGATCAGGACCGTTAATGAAAACATGATTATCTTTGGCCCGTAGTGCATGGATAATTCGTGGTCGTGATATTAAATAATATCCTTGGCCTGTAGTGCAGGGATGATTTGATGATGTGAATTATTTATTAAACTGAGTCTCAGCTATTAAGTTGATGAAAACCTTTTTAAATCATAGAAGAAGGTAGATTTTATTCTCTACTTGACTCTTTTAATGGATTGCTTGTTCCGCTGTAGTTAAAGTTGATGTCTATTGTGTTTTATCAGTTTAACATTGTTGAAGGTTAATGATAATTTATTTTGCATTATCTTAGTCATAATATTTTTTACTAGGCTAGTTGAGCTCTGTTGATCGATTTCGCAATCAATGAATACGTGCAAGTATACACGGTCAACAAGTAATAAAGTGATAAGAAAAGTATCGTTCCCACGAGGAATTATTTAATAAAAATCACCAAGTACTAATTCTTAACCAAACTAATTTTCTTTAAACAATCTCAAATTGTGTTTTTTCTAATTAAGAAAACTAAATTAACCAATTAAAACTATGATTTTAACGAATGAATTCAAATAAATAAAGATTAAGACTTCAATATCCCCAATTATGAATTATAAATAAATTATCCAATTATCCCAATTATTATGTCTACTGAATTGTTAACAGGAATTCTCAAATGCCAAAAGTCCTTTTTCAAGTGATCAATTGCCTACTATTTAATCCAGATTAATCTTGCTATATTCCTATGCAAAATAAGTGAATTAAACTCCTTTAATCCCAATTCCTTATGTGTTACATGCGGTGAACAAGTATTTCCATTCAATTCACAAACCTAATTATTCACTTTGCAAATAACTAAGTCACATGATATCATGCCCAGTTCTAACCCTAGAATTCCTCTTCCAATTCCTTCTAGAGTAACAAGGTAATTACTGATCAGATAATTAAGCAATATGCAGAAGACAAGATAAACAACTAACTTTAACATAAATAACTTGAATATAATGAATAACTAATTCATAGCCATAAAAAGTTCAATTGAAATCTTAATAAAAAAAGTTAGTTCATAATTAATGAATGGAAACCAAGAATCCACAACTGAATAGACATTAAAAGATAAAAGTAAGATGAGAGAAGAGAATAGAATCTGTTGTCAGCAAATCTGATGCTCCCCTCTTGCTCTTGCTCTTGATCTTCAATGGTCTCCAAGTTGCTTCAATCTCCAAAACTAATAAGAACTAGGGTTATGTTCTAATCTAATAGAGTGTATATCTAATCTAAGCTATGTAATCTCCTAGCTAAGCTATGTAATCTCCTTTTATTTTATGCCTTACATCATGTATTTATAGGTTGCAAGTCTAATTTTGAGTTTAGGAACAATCCCAATCCAATTTGGAGTCAAAAAGGTGTTAAAATTCGCCCAAAATGCGTCCAGGCCCGCACCAATCCTTTCCCCAGCACCCCAGCTCTGGGCACGGTGCTGGGTTTCTGCCCCCAGCGCCCCGGCGCTGCCAAATACACTAGAAATAGCGCCCCGGCGCTGGCCCAAAAACTTGATATTTTCTGCTCCGACGTCCTTTGGGAAAACGGCCATAACGTCTTCGTCCGAACTCCGATTTAGATGATTCAAGATGTTCTGGAAAGAGGAGAAGTAGATCTAAAACTTTCATTCTTGAAGTTGTTCGAAATAATGTCCGGAGATATAGTTAAATTGGCTCTGAAGTGACTGCTGTGTAAATGGCAAGCCGAAAACGCGAATCTAGCCACCCCAAACGTCGATCCATGTAACTTTTGTCCCAAATCTTATAAAACAATATAAAACATACTTGAATAGGCACAAGCACATAAAAACAACCTAAAAGACTTGAGAACAACAATAAATTAAGCCCGAATGTACCCAATTCATGTGTATAAAACTCACTCATCAAATACCCCTAAACTTAAACCTTTGCTTGTCCTCAAGCAAAAACCCAAAAATGTTATGCAATGCAATGTAATGAAACTAATCTATATGCCTACGAATCCAACAGTAATGACAGAAACAAGTCTATTCAACCGGCCTTTGAGAAATCAAGTAAACATGATAATACATCATATTAAAACAAATCAGTAATTTCCCTATCAATCATCAAATCTTAAACTGTTATCACTGATATAGTGCGTGTGTGCTCCACAACAATGTTAACTGATATAAAATCAAATTTAAGACATAATAGATATCTTCGAAGGCATCATACAGTGAAAACTCATAAAATTCACGAACAAGCTAGATCCAACTAAAGTGAAACATCCACCAAGTTCAAGAGTCCAATCTGGGATACTTATGCTTTACTTTTCATTACGGGGGCTTTTTGCTCTTCTCCCATTTTATTGCTTTTTTTTAAACCATGACTGTGCAATGTCTCATTCCATTAGGCTAACAGTGTCACCCCTTAGCGAGCTTTCGACCAACGACTCCCAGACCATATAAGACCTTAGGGCGCTAGGTTTTAAGATACCCCTTTGGGCGTACTTACTCAAGTAACAAAGGCCCCGAAACAAAACTAGCCACGGTAATTTTTTTTTCTCTTTTTTTTTGATAGATGGTTGGTGAGTGCGTTTTACGCTCTATCTCACGCTTATGTTTATGGGGAGTGTTTCTCCTCAACCCACCACAAGACTCAACATGTTTTTTTTAAAGCTTATATAACCCAAAATTTCCCCCCAAACTTAAGTTTTTATCAAAATTTAGCCATCTCTGCCTATTCATGTCTTTTATTCCTTCACACTAGTATTATCCTTAAGAAATCCATTATGTATCAATTTAAACTTAATCATTCAACATAGCTGTTATTAACATGCTAACCTTAATTATACCAGTTTCAAACAGGAAAAGATTCAATTCATAACAAGAAATCACATCAAAGCCTGAATATTCAATACTATACTTATCTACTTAACTCCAGTCTCATCATTGGCCAAAATAGACTTTTACTATCTAACAGTTGGAATCATGCTAATATAAACTAACTGCAACAAACATAGTAAACTAACTACTATTTTTGCGATTTTTAAATTTTTTTTTAAACAAAAAACTGAATGCAAAAACTAAATGTAAATAACCCGAAAACATAACGAACTTACAATGTAAATAACTAACTATATGCAATACGACACAAAAATGCCCCCAAACTTAAACTAGACATTGTCCTCAATGATTGAAATAGAAAAATTAAAGCAGAGGACTTCCCTGAAAATATAGCAATCTTCCTCCATGTCCGCTAAGTTTGGAGAATAGGCTAAGCACATGGAACAAATTGGGCACCACACTTGAATTTGACTTGAATAACCTGTAAAACCATGATAGAAACAATTTTATTAAATCCTAAATAAATGCAAATTCAAAACTACTAATATAAAACTTAATAAAAACTAAAAATAAAAAATAAAAATAAACTTGGGTTGCCTCCCAATAAGCGCTTGTTTTATAGTCTCAGCTTGACTTCTTCAATTCTCTATCCAATTCCCCTACAAAAGTTGAGGAACCCTCCATCCATCGGAAATAATATAGCTTTTGGTAGGTTCCCATTTACGATAGCCATTGTATTAAAGTCACCTAGCATGCTTTCTTTAGATAAGATCACATTCAAGAACGTCCAACATCTAGGTGGTTTCTCCATTGTGTCTGCGAATATATTCTGGTATTGAGTCTTGTCAGACACAACAATTTCTTCTTCTATCTTCTCCAGCTCATCGCACCATAGTTTCGAAGGTGTACTTGCTTTTACATCACAGAGAGTATTGCTGACGATATGACTACCAATCGGACAAGGTTTTGCAAATCTAATCGGACTCTTGAACTATGGAGGAGAAGGCGCTTGAGGCATAAATAACATTGGCTCATCATCACTGGGTCTCACAAATAGTTCTTCACCGACCTTGTTGTCATTATCCCCACTTGTCTCCTCTTTTTCATCTCGTGGCTCATTCAGTTGTAGATTTGGCTCGGGCTCACCATCAGTCTCGGAATCCATGTCATAGGGCCAGGTGTATTGAGGACGGTTGTTCAACGCATGTGCTATCTGTTCCACTTGATTTTCCAGATTCTTGATCAACGCCCCTTGTCTTTGCAAATTCAGCTCTACTTGATTCATTTTCTTGTCTTGTTCCTCATTCCTTTTTTCAGAAGCTTTAATAAATTTTTCCAAGGCTTCCTCCCAATTTGAATGTTCTTCCTGTTGTAGTGGAGGTGGACACAAGAAATCCTATGGGTATGTTGGACTTGGAGCATAAAATTGATCTTGATTGTTACTCCATGAAAAATCCGGGTGATACCCCCAATCCTGATGATAGTTGTTGGGATAGACATAATTATTGGGGTAATCACCACTATACTGTACCGGCTCGAAACTGATGGAGCATTGATGACTCATATGATTTCTAGCACAATAATCACAAGTAACCGCCATACTTTGACGACGCTGAGCTTCAAAAGCTTCAAACATCCTCGAAAGTGTCTCAATCTATGCTGACAATGCAGAAAGTTTCTCGAGTCTGTCAATCTCCGCTCCCCTTGGTTGAGTCATGTTCGTGTATGGCCATTGATACACAAAGTCATTCCATGGTACCTGAAAAGAGAGAATTATAGAAAGAGAATTAAAAATAAAAATAAAAATGTTTAAATTAAGACTAATTTGATTGAAATTAATATTGGAAAATAATTATTAACTTAATTCCCCGGCAACGGCGCCAAAAACTTGGTGATCGATTTCGCAATCAATGAATACGTGCAAGTATACACGGTCAACAAGTAATAAAGTGATAAGAAAAGTATCGTTCCCACGAGGAATTATTTAATAAAAATCACCAAGTACTACTTCTTAACCAAACTAATTTTATTTAAACAATCTCAAATTGTGTTTTTTCTAATTAAGAAAACTAAATTAACCAATTAAAACTATGATTTTAACGAATGAATTCAAATAAATAAAGATTAAGACTTCAATATCCCCAATTATGAATTATAAATCAATTATCCAATTATCCCAATTATTATGTCTACTGAATTGTTAACAGGAATTCTCAAATGCCAAAAGTCCTTTTCCAAGTGATCAATTGCCTTCTATTTAATCCAGATTAATCTTGCTATATTCCTATGCAAAATAAGTGAATTAAACTCCTTTAATCCCAATTCCTTGTGTGTTACATGCGGTGAACATATATTTCCATTCAATTCACAAACCTAATTATTCACTTTGCAAATAACTAAGTCACATGATATCATGCCCAGTTCTAACCCTAGAATTCCTCTTCCAATTCCTTCTAGAGTAACAAGGTAATTACTGATCAGGTAATTAAGCAATATGCACAAAACAAGATAAACAACTAACTTTAACATAAATAACTAATTCATAGCCATAAAAAGTTCAATTGAAATCTTAATAAAAAAAAGTTAGTTCATAATTAATGAATGGAAACCAAGAATCCACAACTGAATAGACATTAAAAGATAAAAGTAAGATGAGAGAAGAGAATAGAATCTGTTGTCAGCAAATCTGATGCTCCCCTCTTGTTCTTGCTCTTGATCTTCAATGATCTCCAAGTTGCTTCAATCTCCAAAACTAATAAGAACTAGGGTTATGTTCTAATCTAATAGAGTGTATATCTAATCTAAGCTATGTAATCTCCTAGCTAAGCTATGTAATCTCCTTTTATTTTATGCCTTACATCATGTATTTATAGGTTGCAAGTCTAATTTTGAGTTTAGGAACAATCCCAATCCAATTTGGAGTCAAAAAGGTGTTAAAATTCGCCCAAAATGCGTCCAGGCCCGCACCAATCCTTTCTCCAGCGCCCCAGCGCTGGGTACGGCGCTGGGTTTCTGCCCCCCAGAGCCCCGGCGCTGCCATATACACTAGAAATAGCGCCCCGGCGCTGGCCCAAAAATTTGATATTTTCTGCTCCGACGTCCTTTGGGAAAACGACCATAACGTCTTCGTCCGAACTTCGATTTAGATGATTCAAGATGTTATGGAAAGAGGAGAAGTAGATCTACAACTTTCATTCTTGAAGTTTTTCGAAATAATGTCCGGAGCTATAGGAAAATTGGCTCTAAAGTGACTGCTGTGTAAATGGCAAGCCGAAAACGTGAATCTAGCCACCCTAAACGTCGATCCATGTAACTTTTGTCCCAAATCCTACAAAACAATATAAAACATGCTTGAATAGACACAAACACATAAAAACATCCTAAAAGACTTGAGAACAACAATAAATTAAGCCCGAATGTACCCAATTCATGTGTATAAAACTCACTCATCAAGCTCACCCTTTTCTTTCAACGTTCTCTTCAAGAAATGAGAATATAGCTGGGACGAGTCGGGGAAAGGAGTGACGGTCCAGATGATAGCATTAGTAGTCCTCACTATTCTGTTAAATAGTGTGATAATAAATGTAATGAGGACTTCATTGAGTTTGTATACTGTCTAGATGACAATATACATATTAAAACTCTTAGATTATGTTTTATCGTATTTTACACGACTGTTGTATAATTAAGTTGTATTTGAATTTTGTACCATGTATTTGGCTACTCAAGATGGGTGATGTATACCTGTTTTGGGGCCGTCACAGATATGATCCCTGGCTGAGATGTGAGACAAGAACTAGAAGGGGAGAGACGGGGAATTCCTTTGATAGTATGACCTATCTAAGTTATTTGGTATTTAATTGGTCGGTCAGAGTATAGGGATAATATGTGATATGTCAATTAACCCTTGTTTTGTGACAGTGTTTGAAAATGGTATCTGAAAATGATGAGATAAGCAATTGAGTAAAACAATATGACCGTGTCGCAGTACGAGGCTAAGTTTGCGTAGTTATCCCAGTTTACTTCCCATTTGGTAGATAATGAGGAGAGAATGACGTGAATGTTTCTGCGAGGTTTGAAACCCGAAATATGTCAATACCTTATTTTTTACAAACTTTGTTTATATTCAGATGTTGTGAATAAGGCTCAGTTATTGGAGTACGATAATGAGTCAGGACAACCAAAAGGCAATGACCAACAACACGATAATAATCGTACCGGTGGCAACGGCCATCGGAACAATGATAACCATCGTGGGGTAAATTATCATGCCATGAATGGTAACCACTTCGGTGGTAATCATGACCATGATAATAGGAATGGAAATTTCAAGAAGAGAAGGTCATTTAGCTCGATTTTGTCGTATAGTGAAGTCAAGTCCAGCTGGGACGGTGGCACCAAAGGTGGATACAGACAAAATAAAGTCGTTGGTTTCAGGAAGAGCGTTTTTTGTGACTTCTCAAAAAGCGAGTAACCCAAACGAAGTTAGCACGGGTTAGTTAATTATAAATTTTTGCGAACTCTATACCTTATTAGATACCGGTTCTACCTATTCTTTTATCTCTCTTGCTTGCGCTCAACGTTTAAATTTAACTCCTGAGAAATTAGACTTTGACTTATCTGTTGAAACTCCGTTAGGAGAAACCTTCGTTACCTCCACTATTTATAAATCTTGTTTGATTCATATCGATACCCTCACGTTACCTATCGATCTTATCTCTTTGAAAATACTTGCCCTTGATGTGATTTGAGGAAATCGATTGGTTAACTACTCATCATGCTTTTCGTAAGGTTGTTAGCTTTCATATTCATTACCAACCTATTATGCGAATTCAAGCAACCAAACCACTAAATTTAATCATTGTTATATCAAGCTATAAGTAAAGAACCCCGATCCTTTCGTTGTTGACTTCCTTGTGTGGAATGCACCGAAGCCAGACTTTCTGTAGGCGACGTTGTGAATGACGATGCTAAGTTGATAGGTATCAATGTGACGTACTATCCAAGTCTTGGATGAGAGTCACTGTTTTGAATGATATTTCTATTGTTAATAAATTTCCTTACATATTCTTGAAGACTTTTTAGCCTACCCCTAGAGCGTGAAATCGAATTTTGTATTGACCCCAGTACAAAACCCATTTCTAAAACCCTTAAATATTTCTTCAACCAAAATGAATGTATCATGCGCCAAAGACGTTGGCTCGAGCTGTTGAAGATTACAATCATACCATTCAATATCATCATGAAAGAGCGAACGTGGTAGCTGACGCATTGGGTAGAAGATCGTATGCGTTTACGAGTGCGATGTTATTAACACAAAAACCCATTCCGTATAACTTACAAATAATGAAGATAGAGTTAAAGACTCTAGGGATCCACGTGAAGATAATGAATATATGAGTAGAATCGACTTTAATCGATAAAGTGAAAGTCGCTCAAGCTACATTCTCAGAGCTGATGAATGTGAAGAAGAAGGTTCAAGATGGCGTTATTTTCTGAAGCAAGAATCGATGAAGAGAGGAAATCTCAACCCTCGATTTTATTGGCCCATTTGAAATCCTTGATCGAGTAGGAACTATGGCCTATAGACTCGTTTTACCGCCAAGTATATCGCGTGTTCATAACATTTTTCACGTATCAATGTTACGTAAATATGTGGATGACCCGAACCACGTTATTAAATTAGAACTAGACGAGATAGCAGAAGATTTAACGTATGAGGAGATACGTGTTAAAATCTTGGATAAGAGGGATCATATTCAACACTCAAAGGTTATACCTCAAGAGTTAGAATCTGAAATGAAGTTAAGGTATCCTCACCTCTTCGGCATACCAGGTACGTACGTAAATTTTGAGGGCGAAATTTCATAAGGAGGGGAGATTGAGAGACCCCAAATTTTATGAATAAAGATTTAAATTTCTCAAAATATTGTTTTTTGAATATTATGGTGTGGATTTGATATAATGTTATAGTTGTGGGTAATATTTATAAATTTTGAAAAGTATGCAAGTTGTTATATAATATTCGATTAGTCGGGGAATATTCTTTTTATCAGGGAATATCCGTAGGACGGTACAATTATTGGTGGACCCCACAACAGAATTTATGTCGGATTAAAAAAATGACAAAAATATTTTATGAAAATAACGACAGAAGTTTTACCGTTAAAACTGTTGAACTACTCGGTAGTAAAAGTACAGTAATACGCGTGGTTGCATATTAGCACACAATATTGATTATTGATGCTTACGTGAGAAGTCACTCAGTTTTGTTCAATTATTGCTACAGTAATTGTTGCATAGTATCTCACGTTATTGGATTCAATTATTTTCGATATTTGTATATTATTAATTCAATTATTGTGACGACGAAGTTATTAATATTATTATTTTCAATATTAATGATGTCTAGAAGTTCTACCAAGGAGAGGTTTGGTCACCTAATTGCGCGCCAATAGGGAGAAATCCTTATTGGAAAGCCCCCTCTTTACTGGGAACGACCTGGCCGATTAATATTGTGAATTATAATAATGATGATAAATATTGTTAAATATATTGAGGTGTCTTTTGATGAAGTCACGAAAGTTTATATATATATATATATATATATATATAAATTTTGTTGTATTAGTATTATTAATGTAATAAAATAGAAAAGTTTTTTATATAAAACAGAATACTTTTACCAAGTTATTTGTTTTATTAAACAATAATTAGAATATAATATATTTTATTATGCATAGTGTTTGCATAGTAAAATCTTTTTATATAAATCAGAATACTTTTATAAAGTTATTTGTTTTATTAGACAATAATTAGAATATATTATATTTTATTATTTTATTATGCATAGTATTTGCATAGTGCCTGCATAATGTGTGCATAGTAAATTTTTTTTTTATATAAAACAGAATACTTTTATAAAGTTATTTGTTTTATTAGACAATAATTAGAATATATTATATTTTATTATGCATAGTGTTTGCATAGTGCCTGCATAATGTTTGCATAGTCAAAAACTTTTTTATATAAAACAAAATACTTTTATAAAGTTATTTATTTTATTAGACTATGAATAGAATATATTATATTTTATTTAAAAGATTTTGTTTTATTAGAATATTTTATTAATACTGCATAGTAAATTAATATGGACCGTCCGTTTAAAAGTAAATCAATCTGGACCGTTCATAAATTAGTTACTATTCAGTCCATTCTCCTATAAATAAAAGCTCATTCATTCATTATTTCTTACGAATTCACTGAAACTCTAGAGAGAGAAACTATAGAGAGAAAAAAGAAAAGTATTCTGCTACTTCACTACTCCTATATCCATTTTCTTCTAAGGTAAGGGGTATTATTTCTTTCATATTCATGAAGAGAACTTTTGTTATTCCATTCTTTATTATTCTATTGGAATAACCTGTAAACGCGGGCTACCTTATACTTGGTGAAATTCTTCTGTTATTCCATTCTTTATCATTATGTTGGAATAACCTGTCTATGCGAAGTACCGCATACATGGTGAAATTCTTCTGTTATTCCATTCTTTATTATTCTGTTGGAACATCCTGTTTGTGCGTTTATGCATGACCTGGTCCCGTTATTTATTATTCTGTGGAATATACTGTCGGTGCGTATTATGCCTGACCTAGTTCCAATAATTATTATTTTGTTGGAATAATATGTCAGTGCGGTCTATCGCATGCATGGTGATTTCTGTTGTTATTTCTTTTTTTATTCTGTTGGAATATTCCGTCGGTGCGAATTTTGCCTGACCTGGTTCCGTTATTTATTATTCTGTTGGAATAATATATCTGTTCGGTCTATCGCATGCATGGTGATTTCTTTTGTTATTGCATTCTTTATTATACTCAGTTGGTTAAAGTTTTGGATTCTATACTCCATGAAATTAGTAGAATATCCTGGATATTTACGCTTCATCCAATATCTTTTCATGGAAATATTCTTCTGAGCATTCTTGAATTTTTCTCTACAAAGCAGTATCATGTTGACAATTTGGACGTTATTGAATTCTGGATAAATTAATTCTTGAACTTGTTTTATTGGATTATTATATCATTGTCATCATCCTCATGCTTATATTATGTTGAAAGTTATTTGTGGTCTGTAGTGCATAGATGAACTTGGTATGATTATGACTAGGGATTAATCGGTATAATCATGACCGTAATGTTTCAAATGATGTGGTAAAAGTCCTCACTGGCCCGTAGTGCATTAATGGATAGTTGTTAGCATGATCATGACCATTGATGAATACACAAATATCCTTGGCCCGTAGTGCATGGATAATTTGTGGTTGTGATACTAATGAATATCCTTGGCTGTAGTGCAGGGATGATGTGGATTATTTATTAAGCTGAGTCTCAGCGATAAAAGTGATGAAAAACCTTTTTAAATCATAAAAGATAGTAGATTTTATTCTCAACTTGACTTTTTTAATGGATTGCTTGTTCCGCTGCAGTTAAACTTGATGCTTGTTATATTTTATCAGTTTAACATTGTTGAAGACTAATGATAATTTATTCTACATTATCTTAGTCATAATATTTTTTACTGGGCTAGTTGAGCTCACCCCTTTCTTTCATTGTTCTCTTCAGGAAATGACAACATAGCTGGGACTAGCCGGAGAACGGAATGACGGTCCAGATGATAGTATTAATAGTCCTCACTATTCTGTTAAATAGTGTGACAATAAATGTAATGAGGACTTCTTTGAGTGTGAATATTGTTTAGATTACAATATTCTTATTAAAACTCTCAATTTATATTTTGTCGTATTTTACACGACAGCTGTATTATTAAGTTGTATTTGTATTCTGTACCATGTATATGGCGACTCAGAATAGGTGATGTATACCTATTTTGGGGGCGTCACACTTAACTAAACTAATTTTATTTAAACAATCAATTTAATGTTATAAAGTAAATTATTTAATTAAACTAATTTTAATGACCACTAATTACAAATCAGATTATGGAGATTTAAGATCACAATTTCACTTATTGCTTCATTTAAATTAATACATTTCTTATCAATTATGCTCACTAGTCTGAATTGTTAATTAAGAACATATAAGTAAATATGACCATCTCTCAATGCATCATATTCGAATCAACTTAAATCCACAGATGATAGAATGAAGAAGAACAACCTAATTAACTAAGTCAATATATCTCTATGTGAATTACATTTAAAGAGGATTTTAAACACAAGTTGTTTTCTAGATTACGTGCGATGTGTAGGTATATCTCTATCCTAGACATAAATTATGTATTCCAACGCCATGCAGAAAACACAATCACATGCTATTATGATCAGATTTAAATGTATAATTCATCTATCGAATTCATATAGATTAACACGGTAAATTGTTAGCTAGGTAATTAAGCAATAAACATTAACCATAATAGACAATCCAAGAATAACCACAATAATTAATAGAGAAGTATACTAAAAATAAACTATTCAATACGATTCATTGTAATCTTAAACAAAAGATTTAGTTCATGATTAATAAATTAAAACTAAGAATCCACAATTGAAATAACATTAAAAGACAAAATTAAGAGTAGAGTAAAGAATAAATCTGTTGTCAACAAATCTCCATCTTCCTCAAGCTCATGCTCTTGATCTTTAATGGTCTCCAAGTTTCTTTAATCTCCAAAACTAATAAGAATTAGGGTTTTGTCCTAATCTACTCTAATCTAATCTAATGGAATCCTCTCCTTTTAATCCTTGTGATTCTCTTCCCTTTAATCCTTGTGATTCTCCTCCTTCTATATGCCTCTTTATATGTCTTTAAGTTCTCCTAGAAGTCCTTGAATCAAACAACTCGAACCAATCCTTCTTGAACTCAAATTCAGACAAAAACTACTTTTTCTGCGCGTATCCCTGCCCCGGCGGACATTTTTGCACTGATAGGCCCGCCCCGGCGGGCTAGGCTTCTGTTTTTGGGCTTATACCCCCGCCCCAGTGTTGGGTAAAATCTATATATACATACAACACGCAAGTATACGTGGTCAACAAGTAATATAATAATAAGTAGAGTATCGTTCCCATATAGAAATAGTATGAATTTAACACTCACAATTATCAACTTCGTATTAATCCAAATTTTATTAAACTAACCAAATTAAAAATTATAATTATAAAAACAAAAATTATTAAAAATACCAAACAATCAACAAATATAAAAACTGAATTTTTAAACAATTATTGGAGAATTAGACTTACAACTTCACCCTAAGCTTTACTATGATTATTTCCTTTTATTCCACTTTAAATCAATATCCCAATTTATTAATCAAAAACACTTAAGTAGAATTAGCCACCTCTCGATGCACTAACACCATATTAACTCAAATCCACAAATTAGATAGAATTAAGTTAAATACCTTAATTAACTAACTCACTATATCTCTATGTGAATTACAATCAAATAAGGTTTAAGTCAAGTTCTCTATCCGATTACATGCGATGTTAAGAATATCTCTACCCTAACATTCATCAAGATTGTATTCATTCATAGAAGTCAAGAACACATGCTATATTAACTAAGTCTAGACTTGTATTTCCTCTCTTGAATCCATACAAGTCCACAAAGAATTGGTGATTAGGCAATTCATAAATTCAAACACAAATTAATATAGATAAACTGAAGAGTACCCTATTAAACTGAAAATCAAAGTTACTTAATCATCGTTCCACTTAAAGATCCGCCATAAGCCTAAATAGTAGTTTAGTTCATCATCAATGAAATAAAAACTAAATTAATTAAAGAAAACATCATTCTAATTATAAATATAAAACTAAAGGAGAAGAATAAATCCAGAACCACCCTTCTCTATAGCCCAATTTGCAATTGATATGAAAATCCTTCAAAATCTTCTCTCCAATGCTTGCTTCAAATTATGTCTTCAATCAATGTTAATTACCATGCATGATATCCATCTAGTTATTTGTTGTCAATTATATCACTAAGACATATATTCTGATTATAATTCCATGCCAATATAATTCCCAAGCCATCCCAAACACTTAAGCTCACGTTAATGTAGCATTAGAGACAAACTAGGAGTCTTCACATCCCTGTACCCTCGCCTCGGCGGAGGTGTAAGCTTGTGTTGAGCCCTCCCTTGCGGGCTAGTAGACTACTAACTAAGATCATGACCCCCCGCCCCGGCGGGGGTGTTAGGCATAAAAGAGCCATCTCCGGCTGGGGTGGCTTCTGCTAGTTGACTTCTTTAAGCTCCACAATTGCCAAGTTTTTCCACAACTCCACCTGTTTTGTCCAATAGCCACTCCACCAATCCTAAACACAAAACAAAGCTAAACAAGTAAAAAATAATAAAATCAAGGAATTAACACCGATTAAACTTGAATTAAGAACCGATTCGTGGGTACAAAACCCCCTTATCAAAATCCCCCAAACTTAAATCGTGCTAGTCCTCGAGCACAAAACAAAACTAAGAAACTATACAATGCAATGCTATGATATATAATGCTTCTAATCTATATGCCTACGATTCTAGCAGTCATCATAGAATCAAATGTTTTCAATCGGCTTTAGAGAGATCAAGCAAACGCGATGACACTTCATATCAAAACCAATCAAAAATTTCTTATCAATCCTCGAATCTTACACCGTTATTACTGGTATAGTGTGTGTGTGTGTGCTTAACATCATGCTAACTGATACACATTCGAATTTAATACATACAAAGTTTCTTATAAGGCATCATACAGAGTAAACTCAAAAATTTCAAAAACAGACGAGTTCCAACTAAAACCAAGCAATTACCACTATTAAGGGTTCACATAGGGTATTTATGCTTTATTTTTCATCACGAGGGATTTTTGCACTTATTTCCCATTTTATTTATTTATTTATTTATTATTTTTTTTATTTCCCATGACTATGCAATGTCTCGTTCCATTTGGTTAACAGTGCTACCCCTTAGTGAGCTTTCAACCAACGACTCCCAGACCATAAAGACCTTAGGGCGCTAGGTGTAAAGACAATCCCCTCGGGTGTACTTACTCAAGTAACAAAGGACTCGAAGCAAGAATAGCCACGATCTTTATTTCACTTTTTCTATGTTTTTTTATTATTATTAAGAAGCTTATGTACCCCAAGTTTTCCCTCAAACTTAGGTTCTTGCCTAATTCTTTATCTTCACTGCCTATCTTCGTTATTCTTTCATTTAAACTAGCATTATCCTTTAGAAATTTCTTATGCATCAATTTGAACTAATACGCCATATAAGTGTCATTAACATGTTAACCTTATTATACCAGTTTCAAACAATCACAAGATCCAATTCATAACAAACGATTATATCAAAGTTCTAATATTCAGTAACGTATTTGTCTACTTAATTATAATCTCATCATTGGCCAAAATAACATGAACTATATTAAGCCGCTTGACATATGCAAGATAACATAATACTTAACTAATTTTTTTTCGGATATATATGGTAAACATAACTTGATTACAAACTAAATAAAACTATTCACAATCCTAAGCTACTATGCAACTACATGAATGCAACATTTAATAATCCTAAAACTAACATGCATTAACATATACAAAATTTAACTAAAGAAATTAAACAAGCAAACATTTAATAACCCTAAAACTAACATGCATTAAAATATGTAAAATCTAACTAAAGAAATTAAACATGCAAACATGAAACTAAATCTCCCAAACTTGTAAATTATAATGTTCTCATTATGTAGATAAACCAATAAATGTACGAGGACTTCCCTGTAATTGCCTAAGTCTGGGGTGGTGGTGGCTGTTCTTCTTCATCGGAGTCACTAGGTGGAAATCTTGGCATTAGGCCTGGCTGTTGGTATGGGAATTGTGTATTGGGATTAAATCTCTGGAGCGTCACGTTCAATGAGGCAAAAGATAGCTTCATGTCTTCAAACATATGGTCCTGCCTCGCTGCGATTCTCCTCGGGCTGTGGTGTCGCCTCTGTTACTTTCTCTCCTATTTACGCATCCCCATGGAACTCATCATCATTCGAGCTATCCTCCGCGTTAGCCTCATCCTCTGAGGATGATGGAAATATAAAGCCTAATCCTTTAGGATGCGACTTGCCTCCATGCCACACCAAATACCATCCAATCATTCTCAAGTCTAGTGTCTGAAGCGGCATCTGGGTGGTCTCCTCATCGGACCATCTAACTTCCTCTTGCTTACACAACCCATAAATGAGTAATGAGTGTAGCAAGCCGCCCGAGAATTGTCCTCGTAAGCATCATCGAATTGGAAAATAGATTATAGCCCTTGTATCGATGATGAAATCTAGTACAATCACAAATAAAAGAAATGCCTTCTCTTCGGCCACATCTGATGTGTGAGTGGATGGAAATAGCTTGGCACACAGGAACGCGTACCATATCTTTCATTATCGGCTAAGATCCTTTCTGTGAACGATAGTGCCCTCTTTTCGACCTTTGATCCATGTAGTTCCTTGCTTTATCATTTCCTTCATAATTGTCTAATTATCAGGATCATGGTCATGTAGGTGAGCGTACTGGCAATATCTAGGCACTTGTAATTGGTAGTACGTGTTGATGGCATCGACACTGAAAGGAACTAACCTACCCCATACAAATGCGTTGAAGGGGGCCTTATCCTCTGCATTGGCATATAATTCTTTTACCACACTCATAACTGCGGCCTCAAGCTCTTCCGTGAACTTATTCTACCTTTTTTGATATATTTGGTTTCATCATTTTGCCGTCTACATGCTCAAGTGCCAACCCCCACTCCGGTGTGAGTGCTTTTGTTACAAAGTAGTCGTAACGGTCAGCAGTGGCGTCACTTATGAATTTTTGCCGGTTGTAGGTTCATGTCGGTGGTGCGAACCCTGAACTCTCTCCACGTTGCCTCTTTGATGCCGGATTAGATGCCATTGAAATTGAAATTGAAATTGGTGTGAGCCTCTCAAAAGTTTCCCCAAAACATTACTTAAGTAATCTGTCAAACACTTTCTATGCAAGACGTGAAATCCCCCCAAACTTGGTGATTTGGCTTGAACTATGGTGATAGAAATTTGAGGAATTGGAAGATAAACTACTCACTCTCAGTATATTTCTGAGTTGGTCATAGAAATTCGCTTAAACCCTAACCTTGAACTACCGAGCTGTGTAAATTGAGGTTGTAAGGGAGTGAGATTGTATGAGTGGCTTTATAGAGGGGGTGTGATGTATGGAATAATGGGGTGTTGGGTTGAAGTAGTGGGGAAGATGTTTGAATGTAGTGGAAAGATGGGGATTAACTTGCAAGTTCATGGGATTGAGGTTATAAGGGAGTGGGATTGTAGGAAGTTAAAGTGCACAAAGATTGGCAGAACATGTCTTACAATTTGTAACTACTGCAACCACCTTTCCAAATTCTGGACCCCAGCCCTAGCGGGGGGTATTACTCCTTATAGGCCCTCCCCGACAGGCATACTCTCTGTAATTGAACTTGAGACCCCTGCTCTGGCGGGGGGTATTGTGCCTTTAATGCCAACCCCGGCTGGCTTGTAGCCTGCTAATGCAAAGAGGACCCCCGCCCCGGTGGGGGTGTTATTCTTGAATGGGGCCCACCCCATCGAGCTAGTGATCTGCTAAAGCACCCTGTTTTGCTTATTTCTTTCCTCCTTAGTGCATCCATTAGCTTCTAAAGTACCTGAACATCATTAAATTATAAATATAATTAGATCTTGAGCAATTTAAGCATGGACGATTAGATTATCAAGAAAAATAAAACTTAATAACTAAGTAATGAACTTATTATATACTAATTATTAGTCTAAACTACAATATAACTAGCATGGATAAAATTACTCAGAATGAAAGTAAAATTGGGTTGCCTCCCAACTAGCGCTTGATTTTAAGTCTTTCAGCCTAACTACTCCCTGTCTATGGCACGTCTGCAAGTGTAATTGCGATGACATCCATGTTGGATTCGCTACCCCAATAATATTTTAACCGCTAATCGTTGACCTTGAACATTTCCAATGGGTTCCTACTATAGAGTTCAACGACGTCGTGTGGGAAAACCCTCTTTATGGTAAATGGACCCAACCACCTTGACTTTAGCATTCCTGGGAACAACCACAATCTTGAGTTGAACAATAGTACTGATTGCCTCGGTTTGAACGTTCTTTGCATAATTTTCTGGTCATGCCATTTTTTGACCTTTTCTTTGTATAACTTAGAGTTCACATAAGCTTGAAGTCAGAATTCATTGAGTTCATTCAACTGAAGTAACCTCTTTTCACCCATAGCTGCTTGATCGAAGTTAAGCTTCTTAATTTCCCAGTAGGATTTATGTTGTAACTCCACAGGTAGGTGACATGCTTTCCCGTAGACCAATTGATATGGTGAAATCCCAATTTGTGTTTTGTACGCAGTCCTATAAGCCCATAGTGCATCATCCAATCTAAGAGACCAGTATTTTCTATTCGAGTTTACCAACTTCTCTAGGATTTCTCTTCGCCTACTTATTTAAAACTTCAGCTTGCCCACTGTTTGGGGATGATATGGCGTCGCCACCTTATGGTTTACCCCATATTTTGCCAAAAGAGATATAAATGATCTGTTGCAGAATTGACTACCCTCGTCACTTATAATAGCTCTTGGCGTGCCAAATCTTGTAAAAATATTCTTTTGCAAGAATTTAAGAACCACCTTGGCATCATTTGTGGGGAGTGCTTCGACTTCAACCCATTTTGATACATAGTCAACCGCAAGCAATATGTATTAATTTATTGAATGAAGACGAGAATGGTCCCATAAAATCCTTGCTCCATACATCAAAAATTTCAACTTCTAAGATGGTTTGAAGTGGCATCTCATTTCTTTTCGATATATTACCCACCCTTTGACATCTATCACAACTTTTAATGAACTTGTGGGCATCCTTAAACATTATAGGCCAGTAAAACCCTACTTGAAGCACTTTTGCAGCTGTTCTCTCACTTCTGTAATGTCCCCCATATACAGACGAATGACATTCCTGCAATATATTATTAACCTCACTATAGGGCACACACCTTCTAATCATCTTGTCAGTGTACTATTTAAATAGGTATGGCTCATCCCGTATGTACCATTTGACGTCATGTAGGAATTTCTTTTTCTGTTATCGCATGAGATCAGGGGAAGGATGTGGCTCACTAGATAGTAAGCAAAATCTGCATACCAAGGAAATTCTGCGTTGACTCCAAACAACTGCTCATCCAGAAATGACTCATTGATAACACACTTGTCCTCTTCATCTTTACCCAAATTTTCTAGACTCGATAAATGATCTACAACTTAATTCTCTGTACCCTTTTTATCTTTTATTTCCAAATCAAATTCTTTTAGAAGAAGGATCCATTTGATAAGGCGTGGCTTAGCATCTTTCTTCAAAATTAAGTATCGAATGGCCGAGTGATCCGTATAAACTACTACCTTTGTTCCGATCAAATATGTCCAGAATTTATTTAGGCATATACTATTGTAAATAATTCATTTTCCATAGTTGTGTAATTCATTTGGGTCTCCGTAAGTGTCTTACTTCCATAGTATATAGCTGGAATACCTTTTCTCGGTGTTGACCCAACACAGCCCCTGTTGCATAGTCGCTTGCATCGTACATTAACTCAAAAGGCATAGTCTAATCCGATGCGACAATAACTGGCGTTGTAGTCAACTCTTTCTTCAACAAGTTAAATGCTAACTTACAATCTTCATCAAACTTAAAAACTGAATCTTTCTCTAAGAGACTGCACAATGGTTTTTCAATCTTGAAGAAATCTTTTATAAATCTCCTATAACCCGGCATGTCAAAGAAAGCTACGAATTCCCTTTACTGAAGTTGGCGGTGGAAGGTTTTCGATTGTTTCCAATTTTTCTCTACCAGCCTCTAACCCCTTTGTAGAAATCTTATGCCCAAAAATTATTCCTTTATCAACTATAAAGTGGCACTTTTCCCAGTTAAGTACCAAATTTGTCTCCATGCATCACTTTAGAACCATCACAACTGTCGAAATAACATAAAACTCCGTGTAACTCCATGTCTCCATTACAAGATAACTTAATGTTTAAGAGGGAAGATCGAAGTATTAAGGACTTCGTCTTCATCTTTAACTAAGAAGATCGAAGCTGAAAGCTTCGTCTCCGGCTAACTAAGAGAGAAGGGAGAGGACCTCGGAAGAGCTTTCTAGAGAGAGAAGCTCTGAGGTTACATTGAATTAAGCCTAAACAACTCTAAACACTTCGAGTTGTTTAAATAGAAAACTGAAAAGTAAATTACTATTTGATTCACGCAGGAATCACTATTACATTAACTGAAGTAAAAGTAATTTACTAAAGTAAAAGTAAAACGTAAGAAACATTTTACATTTACTTTTACATGGGTAAATGTAAGAAACATTTAACTAAGATAAAAACATTTAACTTAAGTAAAAGCAAAAGTTATTCTTTTACTTTTACTTTTACATTTACTAAAGTAAAAGAGATGCTGGCGTGGGCCATCACCTCTCGGTGACTGAAGATTCCTCTGGCGTCTTCTTGGTTGACTGGTCCGTCTCCTGTGGATGCCGGAAGGTGTTGTTGATCATCTTCTCAGATGAGGCACCATCCCCATACATTTCCATCTTAAAATTTTTATCCAGGAAATAACCCTTTCACCCCCAAAAATTTGGTTTAAGAAAGGAGGAAAAAAAATTCTACCAAAAATTGGTCAATATCTTCAAAATTTCTTAGATTTTGTAAAAAATTTTGTTTAAAAATAAATCAGACTGAAATCTGAAACAAAGGATCACTCGATTGGTCCTGATCTATCAGTGAAATCGATCTAAACAGAAGACTTCTTTGTTAACTGTTTAAACAAAAATTCTTTTTCTTGAAGGTCCACTTAGACTCTAGCCTTACTTGCATTGAACACATACCCATAGATCTAAAAGATTCCCTTTAGCCTTACACTGCTCCCAATTGAGACTTACAAAACGACATTAATCGGGACTTAAGGTGATCTTGGGTGTTTCACGGCGAAGCTCGGGTGATTAAAAGCGGAGCAAGAAAAATAAAAGTTTGAAAAAATATTTAAGTAAACAAATCAAACTATTTTTAATCGAAACCACCGATAGCATCAAGAACCAACCGTGTGGCTCTGATACCATATAACAGCGGTGATAAGTTTTTAAAAGAAAAACTTTAACAAAAGAAAGAAAAGATTAAGAAGATGACCGGTGAATCGGTAAAGTAATCTCTTTCTTTTATTTATAAACATTTGAGGAAGGGATTACATTAATTCCTAGACTAAATGTTTAAGGGAAGAGAGAAGTATTGAAGACTTCTTCTTCATCTTTAACTAAGAAGATCGAAGCTGAAAGCTTCGTCTCCGGCTAACTAAGAGAGAAGGGAGAGGACCTCGGAAGAGCTTTCTAGAGAGAGAAGCTCTGAGGCTACATTGAATTAAGCCTAAAGAAACTCTAACACTTGAGTTTCTTTAAATAGAAAACTGAAAAGTAAATTACTATTTGATTCACGCAGGAATTACTATTACATTAACTGAAGAAAAAGTAATTTACTAAAGTAAAAGTAAAACGTAAGAAACATTTTACATTTACTTTTACATTGGTAAGTGTAAGAAACATTTAACTAAAGTTAAAAACATTTAACTTAAGTAAAAGCAAAAGTTATTCTTTTACTTTTACTTTTACATTTACTAAAGTAAAAGACTTTTGCTTTACGGAAAGCAAAAGCTGAGATGATGGCTTGGGCCATCACCTGTCGGTGACTGAAGATGCCTCTGGCATCTTCTTCTTTGACTGGTCCATCTCCTGTGGATGCCGGAAGGTGCTGTTGATCATCTTCTCAGATGAGTCACCATCCCTATACATTTCCACCTTAAAATTTTTATCCAGGAAACTCATCGTATGTATATTATTCTCCAACATGTACCTATGCATTGACTTAATATCTCATATATCTATGACCAATGAGATTTGGTCATCAGTCAATCCACATATTAGTCTCAATGCATCATTGTTGTCCCATCAACAATGATACTCGACTAGGGACATTTAAGAACAATGATACTAATTGTAATTATATAATCTCATATTCAAGTCACATACTTGAAACTATATAATTTGTATCACTATTCTAAGGAATTTTATTATGTTAACATTTATATAACGCAGTAAATAAAACCATAATAAAATCATTCATTTATTCAATCAAATATAATATCAAAATGTTAAGCAATTATATCAAATAATTGGCCTCTAGGGCATAAACTCTAATAGTCTCCCACTTGCACTAGAGTCAATCACTCATGTATCTAATACCCATAGAACTAGTGTGACCGTCGTGTGTCTGATGTGACAAAGCCTTGGTCAGTGGATCTGCAACGTTATCATCTGCTGGCACTCTTCCTATATGTACATCTCCTCTATCAATGATTTCATGGATGAGATGGTACCGCCTAAGTATATGCTTGGATCGTTGGTGAGATCTGGGTTCCTTAGCCTGTGCAATGGCTCCATTATTATCATAGTATAGAGCAACCGGATCAACAATGGTTGGAACAACACCAAGTTCAGTGATGAACTTTTTAATCCATACAACCTCCTTGGCTGCACTAGAAGCAGTAATATACTCAGCTTCTGTTGTAGAATTGGCTACTGTCTCTTACTTTGAACTCTTCCAGCTAACAGCACCACCATTAAGGCAAAACACAAAACCTGACTGAGACTTATAGTCATCATTGTCAGTCTAGAAACTAGCATCTGTGTAACCCTTTACTGCCAGTTCGTTTTCACCTCCATATACCAAGAATGAATCCTTATTCCTTTTTAGGTACTTGAGGATATTCTTGACTGCTGTCCAGTGACCTTCACCTGGATTCGACTGGTATCTGCTCGTCATGCTCAAAGCATACGAGACATCCGGACGAGTACATATCATTGCATACATGATAGATCCAATTGCCGAAACATAAGGGATCTTTCTCATACGCTCCTCATCATCTTGTGATTGAGGACATTGGGCCTTAGAGATATTTACACCATGAGTCATGGGTAACTATCCTCTTTTTGCCTCTTGCATGCTGAATCATTTCAGCACTTTATCAATATATGTACTCTGACTTAGGCCGACCATTTTCCTCGATCTATCTCGATAGATCTTGATACCTAAAATGTAGGCTGCATCGCCTAAATCTTTCATGGAGAAACATTTTCCTAACCATGTTTTTACAGCCTGTAATGAATGAATGTCATTCCCAATAATTAATATGTCGTCAACATATAATATCAGGAATACAATGTGACTCCCACTAACCTTCTTATATACACAAGGTTCATCTTCATTTTTAATAAAACCAAACTCTTTAACGGCTTCATCAAATCGAAGATTCCAACTTTGAGATGCTTGCTTCAATCCATAAATGGATCGATGCAGCTTACATACCTTTCCAGCATCCTTTGGAGTGACAAATACCTCAGGTTGTGTCATGTACACATCCTCAAGGAGATTTTCATTAAGGAAAGTAGTTTTGATATCCATCTGCCAAATTTTGTAATCGTAAAAGGATGCAATAGCAAGTAAGATCCTGATGGATTTAACCATTGCCACTGGAGAGAAGGTTTCATCATAGTCAACACCCTGAACTTGTTTGTAACTTTTTTCTACCAGTCGACCTTTGTAGGTTTGTACATTACCATCTATATCGATTTTCTTCTTGAAAACCCACTTGCACCCGATTGGTTTTACCCCTTCGGGTGGATCAACCAAAGTTCATACTTGGTTAGTATACATGGAGTCCATTTCAGATCTCATGGCTTCAAGCCATCTCTGAAAATCTGGTCTATTCATAGCTTCTTGGTAGGAAGTAGGCTCATCCTGATCTATGAGCATCACATCGCCGTTTTGAGTCACAAGATATCCATAATATCTCTCGGGCTCTTGGCGTGTCCTACCAGATGTACGAATTGCTTGTGTAATTTGAGAAGGTTCACTTTCCACAACATCTTGTGTTTCCTGCTCACGTTCCAACTCAGGTTCAATGATATTCTGTGGTTCTTGAATTTCTTCGAGTTCTACTTTCCTCCCACTGTTTCCTTTAGAGACAAATTCTCTTTCTAGAAAAATACCAGTTCGAGCAACAAACACTTTGTTCTCAGAAGGTTTGTAGAAATAATACCCTTTTGTTTCCTTTGGGTATCCCACAAAATTACATTAATCAAATTTGGGTCTGAGCTTATCAGAATCTAGACGTTTTACAAATGCCTTGCAACCCTTAATCTTTATGAACGACATACTAGGATGTTTCCCAGTCCACATCTCATATGGTGTCTTCTGAACCTTTTTTGTAGGAACACGGTTAAGTGTGAATGCAGCTGTCTCTAGGGCATGACCCCAGAAGCTTATTGGAAGATCTGCATGACTCATCATTGATCGTACCATGTCCAACAAGGTTCGATTCCTCCTCTCAGACACACCATTCCATTGTGGTGTTCCAGGTGGAGTGATCTGTGATATAATACCACACTCCTTTAGAAGGTCATCAAAGTCTTGGCATAAGTATTCACCTCCTCGATCAGATTGAAGGGCTTTTATGCTTTTGCCAAATTGGTTTTGAACTTCATTCTTGAATTCCTTGAACTTTTCAAAGGATTCGAATTTGTGTCTCATAAGATACACATATCTGTATCTACTGAAGTCGTCAGTAAATGTAATGAAGTAATAAAACCTACCTCTTACTAACGAATTCATGGGTCCATATACATCACTATGTATAAGTCCCAATATATCGCTAGCCCATTCACTGTGTCCAGTGAAAGGGGCTTTAGTCATCTTGCCTAATAAACAAGATTCACTTTTTTCATATGATTCAAAATCAAATGAATCCAAAAATCCATCCTTATGGAGTTTTGATATGCGTTTCTCATTTATATGGCCCAAACAACAGTGCCAGAGATATGTCGGATTTGAATCAATTGATTTAAATCGTTTTATATTTATGTTATAGATAGGCATTTCCAAATCAATAATATAAATAACGTTAAACAATTGTGAAACACCGTAGCAAATATCATTTAAGTAAAACGAACAACGATTGTTCTTAATTATAAATGAAAAACCTTTCTTGTCCAAACAAGAAACAGAAATAATGTTTTTGCTTATAGCAGGCACATAATAACAATTCTCTAATTCTAATACTAGCCCATTGGGCAAAGATAAATGATAAGTTCCTACGGCCAGTGCAGCAACTTTTGCTCCATTCCCAACTCGTAGGTCAACCTCCCCTTTTGCCAAAGTTCTATTCCTTCGAAGTTCCTATACATTAACACAAATGTGAGAACCACATCCAGTATCCAATACCCATGATGTAGAAGTAGACAAATTGACTTTTATAACATATATACCTAAATCAGAAGTTACACTTCCTTTCTTTTTCTTCACTTCTTCCAAATAAGCATGACAATTTCTCTTCCAGTGTCTAGGTTTTCCACAAAAGTGACAATCACCTTCTTTAGCCACCCCACCTTTAGGTTTTAAATCCTGTTTGGTTTTGGAATTAGGTTTGGCACCAGAATTAGATCCTATCTTTTTCTTGCCTTTCTATTTTCCCTTAGAGTTTCCCTTTTGAACCATCATTATGGGAGCGGGTCCTACCTTTTTCATGTTGTTCTCTGCAGCTCTTAACATGCTCAACAACTCAGTAAGTGGTTTCTCAATTTCATTCATTAGATAATTCAGAGTATCTGTTGTTCAGAGCATGCCCTTCGAATAATTTCTTGAGAAGCTCAATCATCTCATAACCATCCATCAACTCATGTTGCTTCTGAAGCTCAGCGTTCATGTGATAGCCCCGAATCCGGGTCCCAAATCGCCGCGGATCCGGTATACTATTACTATCACTATTTGCGGAAGATATAAACATAAATTGTTTATACATTAAACTTTACACACTTATCCCCAAGGTCGAGTAACCTTAACTTTTACACAATTCATAAACTATCTAAAATACAACACATTTATCAAAATACGCTATTACAAACTAGCCGCACTTTATATCCCAAGCTAAACTTGGTATTATCTTTTCCTGTATTCGAACGCATTCGCCTTATCTGCAATGTTTTATCATGATATAGCAAGGGTGAGCATGAAAGTTGCCCAGCAAGTTTAAATACAACAATATAACGATATATCATGATTGAAGAGTATGAATAATAAGCTGGCTATAATTCATCAATATAGTTGAGAATTATCACGAACAAACTTTTGACTGAACAAGTTTTAAACATGAACAAATATTTCTGAACCAACTGGTAATGAAGGTGATCAGCCTTTCACACATGACTTATACATGCAAAATGTAAAGAGTACAATTTTTCATGGCAATCAACAATGATTAACCATAAGCTTGAATAAAACACTCTTAGTAGAGTTAAGTAAAAAGAAACTTGCCTGAACCGTTGATTACCGCAACGCAATTTATAATACTTTACCCGAAGACCTAATATTAGTAATATAGATCTCCAATATTAGAATAATATCATCACAGTATAATACTATTATATTTATATCCACAGAATAACCTAAACACATAGCACATAATTCTATCAGTCTATAATACACATAAGACTTAGTATCAAATTAGAGTATTAAGTTTGAGTTGATACCGACACAATTTTATCATCCCGACGGTCTAGTCGGACAAATATCGAGTTTAAGTTCAATTAAACTCTTCCTAAGCGCTTAATCATGCCATAGAGTCACATTTATATGATTTAACACTCGCCTTTTCATTTCATAAGTATTCATTAACATCTAATAAGTCAAATACTAATCCAGCAACCTGGATTCTAAATGTAGCAACTAAATTACCAACTCAGCAACCTGGATTCCAAATCCAGCAACCTGAATTCCAAATCCAGCAATCTAAACTGCAATCCAGCAAACTGGATTTAACATATTTTCAATTTCAGTAAACTATTTCTCAATCCAGCAAACTGGAATCACAAATTATATAATCCAGCAAGCTGTATTCTAAATTCGTATCACAAAAATACCAAATCAGTTTATTATTTTTCTATCCTTAGTCCAAACATATATACACATATTTCATCCACAAAAATTATTTTTCCATAATTTTCCAACTTCCTTTGATATTTTTCAAAAATTAATTCTAGTGCGTAGCTTAAGAAATTAGCTACCTCGTGCTTAACTCCAAACATTACCATCTCTTGGAATAACCTTATATATGTTAACGTGATGCTCTATTTTAAATTTTGTGGCAATCGGAGTTGTAGAACTCCGTTTATAGCGATTTTCGTCGAAAAATCACAAAAATTGTAATGGTCATAACTTGGTCGTTTTATCTCGGAATTAGCTCATTTTTGGACACAAGCTACATAATACCATATATTTTAATTTTCCAAAAGGTCGGAATTTATTTCACACTTCAAGTGGCCAAAACAGCCCCTGGACAGATCTGGATAGAAACTTTTTGCCATGTTACAGTTTTGGAGTCCTTTATTAAATCTTAAATATAATGAGATCTGTAATTCCGATTAACGATCCGTCAATTTTTTTGGATTCGTATCTTTCCGATCTTCAGTTTTCATCAATCACAATCCATATTTGGACATTTTAAGCTCCCAAAAATTAGCCCGGAAGTGGCTGTTACAAACTGTCATTCTAACAATTTTCTTAACTTTGAGTAGTTTGGGAAAAATTCCATAACTTGCTCATTTTTCAACCTATTTGAGAGATTCAAAAGGGGTTTTATCCTACACACATATATCTAGCATCCCAAGAACATAAATCACAAATATCCATCATAGATTTTAAGAATCAAAAGCTAGATCATACTTTCTAGTTTTAAACTTTTTCGGAAAAATTCTATTTTTCAATTCCTTTTGATTTCAACCAAATCAACACTCAATATGGTTAGATCTAAACATGAAACACTCATTAACACATAGATCTAAGATTTTTGAGATTAGAACTATAGATTCAAGGTTTGATATTCAACCAAAAATTACATGAACAAAAAGGGTTTATACCTTTGATTTTTCATGCTCCTTTTCTTCTTCTTCTTCTTCTTCTTCTTCTTCTTCTTCTAAGATATGAGATGGATCTTGAATGGAAAGAAAGATCAAAATCTTCTCTACTTCACCTCCCTAGGAGCTGCCAAACATACTCCTCTTCTCTCTCACTCTAAATTTCAAAACATGAAGAGAGAGAAGGTCTAGGTTGGTTTTGTAAGTAAAGTAAGTTACTTTACTTAAGTTTTAAGTTATAAAACTTTGATGTAATGCATCTAAGTTTGCAAGATGGCAAGAGTGGCTGATTTGTATGGCTTTTAGTCACATGCTATGCTAGGTTAGGGTTAGGGTTGATGAACAACCAAAGATAAGGCAAGATTCACAAGTTACATAATAAAAAAAATGTAAAAAGGGCATTTTGGACATTTACATATATTCCTAGAATTTGCCATTTGATGAAACCCTTAGGCTTTAGGGTTTGGAGCATTTAGGGTTTAGGGTTGGTCACCAAACCAATATCAAGGCTAGATATGCAAGCTACCTTATAAAAAAAATGTGACACCTATCCTAATTGGGTGAATTATCTTTTGCCAATTGTGTAGTGTATAAATGGATGATGTGCATACACATCTTCCTCTCTTTTTACCTCTTCCATTACCCGGCCATGTGGCCAATATCTACCAAGTTTGATGAAATCTCTTTTTCCAAAAATGTCCCTCCTCACTTGGATCAAATTTTTGGGCTTTAATTAAATTATTGATTGGCCAGAAAGGAAGTGATATCATGAGAGAGATGAAATAACTTTGGTGAATTTGTAAAAATGAATAAATATAATTGTATATCTAATAATCATCTCCCCACTCACTCTATCTTTCTCTTTCTTAATCATAAACATGTGGGAGAATAGTATATCATGTGGCTCCTTAAACAATTGGACACCTAGCTTGTATTAATGAACTATCCTTTTACCACATGTGGTGCTTAAAGTGGGAGATGTTTTTTGCATATAATTCTCTCCTTTTCTCTCACTAAACTACCAAAGCTTTACTTACAAGCATGAACAAAGATGTTGGATAAATAAAACAATGACACATAAGAGGAGTAGGTGGGAGTTGGTAGATAGTTGGTGGAGAGTTGGTAGGAGAGTTGGTGGAGAGTTGGTGACCAACTTTAGACAAATAAGAGACCAAAATAAATCTTAGTCACATGCTCAATCTCTCCTCTTTTTTTCTTCTATATCCACCGACCATGTAAATCAATCATAGTCCAACACTTTTAATAATATCAAATGTCAATCATGTCCTTCCTTCAATTGGGCTCTAAGTTTGGGCCACCCTTAAATCTTTTGGGCTTATCAATAAAAATATTTGAGCCACTCAATTAATGTATTGCTTGGGCCTCTAACTAATTTCATTGGTCAACACTTGGGCTATAAAATATACATAGTTCAATACCTTAATTCTTATCCAACCCAATTCATTTAATTAGGGTTTTTACTTCCTCAATTATAACACAAATCCTTAGTCATGCCCACTTATTTCCTTAACCCAATTAGACTTGCTATAATTAGGTTATAAAATTAATCATTTGAGATATATAAAATAAATCTCCTAGAATTAGTAAGTATTCTAAATACCACAATTCTCTTTTTTCTTAACCCTTAAGTTATTAAATCATTCATTCCTAATATATATAATTAGGGTTACACTAGTTTCTTTTGTTTTTTTATATAATAAACAAATATAAACCATCACATAATTTTCATATTCCTTACACACAACCTTTTAACCCTTAGGGTTTAATACTTCGCATTAGGATTCCTAAATTGGGGTTTAAATTCTCGATACTGAAATTGGGGTTTCTGAACATATCGTTAGGGTTTTCTAACTTAATCACCATATTCTTATCATGAATTTAGGGTTTGTCACCTATGTAACTTATCTTGCTCTAAATTTGATCCTTATCCACATTCTGTACACAAATATTATCATATTCACAGAACATATTCTCGTATACCCTTAATCCTGAATAATTCACCTATATCCTTCACAGAATTTTGAAATCATCAAAATTTCACCCTAATAATATCAAACGCATATACTTATTTTCTTTCTAGGTCTATTATTTGACCATAAATCAATCATTTAAGATTTTAATAATTTGTCTAAATTCTCGGGTTGTCACATTCACCTCTCCTTATAAGAATTTCGTCCCCGAAATTCACCTTACACCTTACACCGTGCACCATACACCATTTACACACATTTGCTTGTTACCCAATTCACCACTCACAAGAGTAAAAGTTTTCAAATTGTACTGAGAGGTCATATAGACCATGAACACATAGTTTTAACGGTAGTGATCATACCGCAAAACAAAACATTACTTGGTATGTTTACAATCACAAAGAAGGTAAACTACCGTTGCTAGTACTTTACGTGATTAGCCCATCGTACTCTTACGTCATGCATAACGTATTAATCATTTTTAGCGAATATTTACGCTAATAGATTGGATTATTTATCCAAACATTATCATTCACCTCAATCTTGTCATAGGATTCCGTACCAAAACAATTTGGTTCGGGAAATTTCTTTCAATGAACACTTAGAGTTTTTCAAAAACTTTAGTCTAGCTGATTCAAATAGCATAGACTCATATCAATAATTCAATTCAATCGAATTATTTAGGTGTAGTCAAACCCCGTTGGCAAATTAGAAATTTTTTTGAAAACATTTTCGAGAATGACGTCATGATGCCGCACTGTATTTACAGTCTGTTTGAGGATGCCGTCATTCTAGCAGCCCCGAATCCGGTTCCCGAATCGCCGCGGATCCGGTTCACTATTTCTATCACTATTTGCGGAAGATATAAACATAAATTATTTATACATTACATTACACACTATTCACCCAAGGTCGAGTAACCTTAACTTATACACATTTCACAAAATATCTATTATACAATAATATTTAACAAATGCGCTATTTAAAAACTAGCCGCACTTTTAACCCAAGTAGAACTTGACTTTAACCTTTTTCTGTGCCCGAACACGTTCGCCTTATCTGCAATGTTTTATCATGATATAGCAAGGGTGAGCATGAAAGTTGCCCAGCAAGTTTATATACAACAATATAACAATATATCATGATTGAAGAGTATGAATAATAAGCTGACAATAATTCATCAATATAGTTGAGAATTATCACGAACAAACTTTTGACTGAACAAGTTTTATACATGAACAAACATTTCTGAACAAACTGGTAATGAAGGTGATCAGCCTTTTATACCTGACTTATACATGCAAGATGTACAGATTACAATTTTCATGGCAATCAACAACGATTAACCATCAGCATGAATAAAACACTCTTATTAGAGTTAGGTATAAGAAAAACTTGCCTGAACCGTTGATTATCGCAACACAATTAATAACGCTTTACCCCGAAGACCTAATATTAATAATTTAAATCTCCAATAATTAGAATAATATCATCACAGTAATATACTGTTATATTTATACGCAGAATAACCTAAACACATTACCACATAAGCCTATCAGCATATAATACACATAAAACTAGGTATCAAGTCAAACTATTTCAGTCTGAGTTGAACCCGACACAATTCTAACATCCCGACGGTCTAGTCGGACTTTTATCGAGTTTAAGTTCCATTAAACTCTGCCTAACCACTTAACCATTATCAGAGATAATTTCTATCAGACAAAACATTTTTCCTAGGCTCGTAATAATTTTCGGATAATTATTACCATTTATCAATATTTTTCAATCCTTAAAACGTATTTAATTGAATTAAATACCATAATTCTTTTATCATTAATATTTATTTATTATTAAATATTAATGAAATACATGTCATAATATTATAATTTAATTATAATATTTTTAATACCTTAGTACCGTATTTAAATGAATTAAATACAACATAATTCCTTAATCATTAATATTTATTTATTATAAAATATTAATGAAAATCATTACATAATATTATAATATAATTATAATATTACAAAATATTTTTAATACTTTAAAATTATTTTTATATGATTTTCCAACACTTAAATCCATTATCCGATAATTAATATTAATATTAAAATATTAATATTTTCATGCCAAAATTTCAAAAGTTATATTTTATAACTTAAAATATTTTATAACACTTAAATCATTTTTATATGATTTATAAAGAATTAAATCCATTTTTCCTTAATTTATTTAATATATTTATTAAATAAATTAATTATCATTAATATTGATTAATTAATGAATTTCCTCACAAAATATCAAAAGTTATCAAAAATAACTTAAAATATTTTCTTTTATCATAATATTATTTTTCATGATTTTTCATGAATTAAAAACTATTTATAAATAATTTATTTAATATTATAATTAAATAAATAAATACCATTTATATTCCAAAAATAATAAATATTTTCGAAATATACTCAAAATAGTTAAAAACTATTTTTCAAGCTTTAAAATAATTTTTCATAATTTATTATATATTTTTAATAATTAAAAATTATTTTTTTCTAATTTTTAATTAATTTTCGAAAAAATAATAAATAAACCGTCGCTAAAGGCCTATAGCGACGCTTTCTGTCGCTATAGGTGTTCTTCATGGCTGCCCAGAATTTTCCGGCAGGGCGAGGGTGGGTACTTTGACCGCGAATAATTCTTTGATCCTTGCGTTTCTGGGTTGGTTCAAACTTTCAGATTGTAGTACACTTTTGCAATACTACAACACTAAATCAAGTTCATGGCCAAACAACACGATATCAACGAGATCTGGGCTCTCAAAAATGAGGCCAGGCCTGTTCTTCAAATTCTGGGTTTTCCAGATTTGAAGAACAGCCTTAGGTACCTACTTTGACGCTTAATAACTTGGTGATCGTGCAACTTTTATACGATCTATCAATTAAAGGTTGTAGATAACATGTAGTACTACAACTATAAAGCAAAATAACACAAAAACATCAAAGAATGAACAAGATACGGCCGGTCAAACTAGGACACGGACCCTGTTCTTACGTTTTCTGGGTTCGCAGTTTTAGCAGATCGGTCAACGTGTTTTGACCGTGAATATCTTGCGATCTATAATAGGTATAGGTCTGATTCTTTTTGAAACTTAAAGAACACATAACAGGCTACATGTTACAAGTTTTAAACATCAACAACATGTAACACACACGGATCTATAGACCTCGACATTTGACTGCAAAGCACAGTTTTTCCAGATTTCCAGAGTTTGTAAAATTTTAAATTCGTGTACTTTGATGTTATGGGTCATGGATTTAACAACCCAGAACATCAATTGACACCTATTAACACTACTTTCAACAATCAATTGCAACAATTAACCACGAATTGAAGGATTTCAAAAATTAGGAATTATACCTCTCTTGAGCTTGATTTTCAATTTCTGCCCTCATGATCTATTTTTGGTTTGCTGATTATTGATCATGGCTCAACATTTAACTCTCTCTCACTCAAAAATTTCGAAAATGGAGAGAGAGGATGGCTTGGTTGATTTGAGAAAATAAGGTAGCATTTTCTCTCTCTTTAATTATTTATACAAAACTTGATTCAATGCATTTTGGCTACAAAGCTGCTGATTTGCTGAGATTTCTGGCCAAAAGTTACATGCTAGGCTACATTTAGGGTTAGGGTGGTTCACCAACCCATGATTTTGCCAAGATTGCAAGCTAACTAAAATAATACACAAAATAGGCATTTTTGTCATTTCCATTTTGTTCTAGATTTCTCAATTGATGAAACCCTTAGGGTTTAGGGTTTGAGCATACTTAGATTTAGGGTTTGGAAAAATTTAGGGTTTCGGTTTTAATCCCCAAATTTTTAGCAACTTGGATTATCAAAAAATTTCTAATTTAAAAAAAATAGAAAATTTTGATTTCTAAATTATAATTAGGGCTTCATAATTATATCATAATTTCCTAATCACATAAAAATCTTGTTAATTAGGACTAATTTATCCTAATTAAAATCGCTAATTTAGCACTTAGGCCCACAATTGCACCTTAGGTTTCAAAACCACACTTTAGGGTTTTAAATAATATAATATTTAAATTTTAGAAATTAAATATTCGTAATTAGATTAGTGTTTCTAATTACTCATAAACTAAAAATTTTAGGATTAGGGTTTCCTAATTAACATTGCTAATTTTAGCAATTAAATCCACAATTGAGCATTAGAGTTTCTGACGGAACAATTAGGGTTCCAAAAATTACAAATTAGGGTTTGTTAATTAATTAACATTTACCCTAATTAGACTTATAATTAATAACACTAAAGCATTATAATTCTCCGTTATATGCCCAGATTAGTGTTTCATTTTATCAGAATCTGAAATTAGGGTTTTCAGATCTGGTATTAGGGTTTTCCAAATAATCAATTAGAATTTCAGATAATTCATTAGGGTTTTCCCTAATTAATTGAAATTATTGACGTTTAACCTTGTACATATCATTGCATTCCCAATCTAGGGTTTTCATTATCCAAATTAGGGTTTCGGACTCCCAGAACTGAAACTAGGGTTTCAAATTGGAAATTAGGGTTTGGAAATTAATTTGTTAAGATTAACCCTAATTATTCTTATGAATATTTACATTTATGCCATTACGTTCCCGTTTTAGGGTTTCATGCATCGATTTAGGGTTTTGGATTCCCGGAACTGATATTAGGGTTTTCAGAACCATTTTCTAGGATTTCTTGCTAAACGCTAGGATTTTCTAACCGAACATTGTCGTTCTTAATATATTCTTAGGGTTTGTTACAAATATAATTTATCTGGTCAACCCCTGACCCTTAACCACATTCTGTACACAGAACATAACCATATTCACAGATCTTAATCACATAAACAATTAATCCTGAATAATTCACCTATTTCCTTTACAGAATTTTGAAACCCTCAAAATTCCTTCCCAATAACATCAAACGCATACACTTATTTTCTATCTAGGTCTAATATTTGACCTTAAATCAATCATTTAAGATTTTAATAAATTGCCCAAATTTTCGGGTTGTCACAGTCATTGTATGACTTTGTCATAACACATCATACAATAGTGGAACAGCGAGTTTAGGTCAAATTCACACTATGTATTCCTGTATTTACAACTCCATCACATTTTTATCATCTCTGCACCAGGTTACATGGTACATAAGTGATAAATAAAAACAAATTTTGATATTTCAAATCATTTGAGTCTAGCTGAAATAAGTAGCATAGAATATACTTTAAACCGTTTCAAAAATGGTTACGAGTCTACATTTTTTTTAAAAGGCACATAGTGCGTATTTAGCTTGATGTCAAAATTTTGAAGTTTAGCATAACTAGGAGTTTAGGAAAACCTAAGTCTCCACTAATGATCATTTGCTTAACAATCTATCTGTTCCTATAATCCTTAACACTCCATTCACACACAACTATACCCAGTTCATAAAACCACACTTATGAGTTCATAACCTGGCCACAATTATATGAGTTTAAGAACTTTCCTAGACAGACCTTTGGCGTCCATTCGCTGAGGGGTTCATAAATATTTCATATAACTATGAATCAAGAATGTCACATAAGTATGAGTTTTAAGAACTTGTACTTAACCTTATATTCTCTACCTATAACCTATCTATTTGCTATACACATGAGAAAGGAATCACCCTCTTAACATGTATATAGCAAACAGCGCGACACAAACATTTCAATGATTATCAGTGCCAGAAACTAAGTGGTTGTCAAACCAAACTCGGCCACTAATCAATATAGAAAGCTAAGCGGACAATTCCCCGCCCATACAAAGAATTGGTCAACCTAACCACTACATCGACCAGGAAGCTAAGTGATTCTAAAACCAAGTACAAATTCCCCGCCCATACAAGGAATCATACAACTCAGCTGCCGACAAGAGTCCTCAATTGAATCCCCACCTAATACTTAACCCCCTTCTCAATACGAATTTCATTTAATTCGTATTCATAATCTATAACTCTTTCATGAGTTTTCATAGTACAATTTCATAGTACAACTGATACACAGCATCTTGCTGTAAACTTTTCAATCATAAGATTGATTCTTTCTGGCTGTCAT
Source organism: Panax japonicus (assembly GCA_020205505.1). NCBI lineage: Eukaryota > Viridiplantae > Streptophyta > Magnoliopsida > Apiales > Araliaceae > Panax > Panax japonicus. The sequence continues at coordinate 22,403,678 of CM035110.1, read as the reverse complement.
AACCTTATCAGATCACAGGGTGATCTTATCGTATATATTACGATTCAATTCCATGCACTATGATCGTTTTGTTTTACGATCTCCTATCCCTACACTTTCAGTCTTTTAGACTCGATCTATTTACCGTTACTGTTCAACTTTATCTACCAAGTTTGATTAAATCTCTTTTTCCAAAAATGTCCCTCCTCACTTGGATCAAATTTTTGGGCTTTAATTAAATTATTGATTGGCCAAAAAGCAAGTGATATCATGAGAGAGATGAAATAACTTTAGTGATTTGTAAAAATGAATAGATATAATTGTATATCTAATAATCATCTCCCCACTCACTCTATCTTTCTCTTTCTTAATCATAAACATGTGGGAGATTAGTATATCATGTGGCTCCTTAAACCATTAGACACCTAGCTTGTATTAATGAACTATCCTTTTACCACATGTGTGGTGCTTAAAGTGGGAGATGTTTTTGCATATAATTCTCTCCTTTTCTCCCACTAAACTACCAAAGCTTTACTTACAAGCATGAACAAAGATGTTGGATAAATAAAACAATGACACATAAGAGGAGTTGGTGGAGAGTTGGTAGGAGAGTTGTTGGAGAGTTGGTGACCAACTTTAGACAAATAAGAGACCAAAATAAATCTTAGTCACATGCTCAATCTCTCCTCCTTTTTTCTTCTCTATCCACCGGCCATGTAAATCAATCATAGTCCAACACTTTTAATAATATCAAATGTCCATCATGTCCTTCCTTCAATTGGGCTCTAAGTTTGGGCCACCCTTAAATCTTTTGGGCTTATCAATAAAAATATTTGAGCCACTCAATTAATGTATTGCTTGGGCCTCTAACTAATTTCATTGGCCAACACTTGGGCTATAAAATATACATAGTTCAATACCTTAATTCTTATCCAACCCAATTCATTTAATTAGGGTTTTTACTTCCTCAATTATAACACAAATCCTTACTCATGCCCACTTATTTCCTTAACCCAATTAGACTTGCTATAATTAGGTTATAAAATTAATCATTTGAGATATATAAAATAAATCTCCTAGAATTAGTAAGTATTCTAAATACCACAATTCTCTTTTTCCTTAACCCTTAAGTTATTAAATCCTTCATTCCTAATATATATAATTAGGGTTACACTAGTTTCTTTTATTTGTTTATATAATAAACAAATATAAACCATCACATAATGTTCATATTCCTTACACACAACTTTTTAACCCTTAGGGTTTAATACTTCGCATTAGGATTCCCAAATTGGGGTTTAAATTCTCGATACTAAAATTAGGGTTTCTGAACATATCGTTAGGGTTTTCTAACTTAATCAACATATTCTTATCATGAATTTAGGGTTTGTCACCTATGTAACTTATCTTGATCAAAATTTGATCCTTATCCACATTCTGTACACAAATATTATCATATTCACAGAACATATTCTCATATACCCCTAATCCTGAACAATTCACCTATATCCTTCACAGAATTTTGAAATCATCAAAATTTCACCCTAATAATATCAAACGCATACACTTATTTTCTGTCTAGGTCTATTATTTGACCATAAATCAATCATTTAAGATTTTAATAATTTGTCTAAATTCTAGGGTTGTCACAGTTCATGGTTGCTAGCATGAGACAACTCACCTCTAGAGCATCATCTTGATGCTTCTTATAAGCATTATGCTCCGAACGTGGTGCAGTGACAGCTGGTGCTGCAGGAATGGGCCCATCAAGGACATATAGCTTACGCTCTTGTTTGAGGACAATCCACAAGTTCCTGTGCCAGTCAAGGAAATTAATCCCACTTAGCTTGTCCTTCTCAAGGACTGATCGTAGTGAAAGACTACTTGTGTTGTTGTTGTTTGCCATTGATATCCACAATTTATAAGTGCCAAAATAATAAGTCAAATTGCAGAGTTGATATTATGTAGTTGATAATAGTACATTCAAAATATATCTCCCATTATTTTATTCAAATTAATAGCCCTCACCATTAATTCGGAAAGAATTTTTCAATTAAATCTTTATAGTGAGCCAAGATCCATATTTCATTATGCCCTAAGTTAGCTTTGGATAATTTTTAAAAACACAATTATTTAGGTAGACAACCCTTTTGTCAATTATATCATATATAACTCTTGGATAGTTTGGTAAACAACATTTGTTTCTAGTCCATCTAATGGTATCAACCAAACTCTATGCCTCTAAGTCCACAATTCTATTGAGATAACTTAGTTAAGTCGGGTCCAATGATTTTAACAGTTTGGATATCACAATTTACATATCGCATCTTACCTAGATAATAAGGGTACTTTGCTTTGGCAAACCTACATCTATTGATCAAGGTCTTGATGAGTGTTATTCATTGGAAGGCATCTGATTTAGACTTAATAATTTAATGAGGGATTTTATAAATAAATTTAGATCTCACCAATTTTAATCTTATTAAGCATGCACATTATTTATCATATCATATCGCATACAAGCATAAATAAAGTGCAAAATTAAATGTGTCACAGTTATGGCCCAATCCACTGTCAATCTTTTCAAGCTAATGAAAGATTGAAGGTCAATCTAATGTGGTAAAAGATCTCAAAATAGTAGCTTCCTTGGATCTTCCTCATACATGTGCCTCCTCTCCATCATCATCTTTCCATCGTGTTCTCCATTTAGACATTTTCATCGATTACAGATTATTACATGACATCGAGTTACATTCGAGGGGATTTAGATGAGAAGAGAATATTACAATAGAATTTATAGAAAGGCACGACATGCAAGCCGTATTTCAAAACCAAAACCACTAACCTATGGGTTAAAAGACCATAACTATGCACCATGCATATCACAATAAGCATATAACAGTTTATATAAAATTAAAAAATATATAACAAATTTGGGATGCACGACCATCGTCCGGCTGATCGGTCAGCGAACGGGTGGTCGGGGGCAGCGCCCCGGGAAATTTTTTTTTGAACTACAATCTGTATTGCAAAATTTTTTACATACGAATCTCTGAAACAGTTTTAGAATCATACATTTTAATCCACCAAAACACCCATAATAACTAATCATAAATGTTCAGGGGCGTTTTAATCATATTAAAACGAATAACAGTACACCCAGAATTTATCATATATGTCCAGTTTCGATTAAAACGATTCTTCATGCTTCTAATTCGATTAGAACAGTTATATTGTTATTCCACCGATTAAAGATACGATTAACAATATCATCATATATATTACCAGAATACACATACAACGGAATATCATATATTCAATTTCTTATCGGTAAACATGCATCATCATATATCATATATATCGAATACCGTTAAAACACATAATCTGAATTAATCTTTTTGCAAGTAGCTCTGATACCACTGAAGGGTTTCGACACAAAAACGCAGTGGAAAAATAAAATAATCAAAGCAATTTCTGAAACCCTAAACAGGTTCCATGCGAAAATTAATTAATTCAGTGTAAAGAAATTATACCAAATATGAAAGTGCTTCTAAAACTCTTCGAATCTCTAACGTAATTCCTCACGAAACTATGTCTCTATGGTATCCACACGAACGTAGCATGAACCGTCGCACGATTCTGCAAAAAGGACTCGCGGTACTAGCCACCAAAGGAACAAGATTTTCAAAAGGTTTTCTTTCTTGTCTCTCTCTAAGAGCGGCTAGGATTTTTTCTCTCTAGTTTCTCTCTCTAAGAGCGACTAGGGTTATGAAGTTATGATCTAACCCAAAGTAGCTGCTATATATCCTATATATAGTAGTTAAAAGGAATTAATCAAAACCTAAAATCCAAATTTATATATATATAACTTAATTAAGTCTTACTTAATTAATATACATATATACAAACTTTCCTTTTAATTTAAATTCGTGATTTAAATACTATTAATCATATTAATATATTTAAATCCTTAAAATTTAAATTTATTCCCTTTTAAATTACGTTCTATGTGTGTGACCCTATAGGTTATTATTACGTTGGCTTTAATTTTAAAATCATATTATAAATTATAAACAGTGAGCGGCATCTAGTAATGCATCACTGCTACCCAAGTAATAATAAGATCGATGATTTGATGCAATTATTTGGAAGTAGTGCTATACCTCGTTCGCACCTATATACATAGGGTTTGAATTTATAGAAAAATTCAGTTTTAAACAAGATATGACAATGACATTTTGTAAAAGAGGTTTTTCAAACCCTTTGCTAAATAATAATTGAGGCATTTGATACTTCCATTTTATTATTAAATGTCTGGCTTGTTTGCTTTTATTTTCGAGAGGCGAAGCATTCTCAAAAAAATAATATATAACAGTGCCGAACTGCTCATGGGTATGACAGCCATCCAAGGAAGTTCAGACACTGTAAAATTATGTACACGCTGCTTACAGCTGAAAAATGTCCATCACGAGACACGAATCTAGATTCAGTAAACTGAACCTGTGATCACATGATTCCTAGGCTCACATGATACTGCAATTTGTATGGAAAGCAGTAAACAGTTATATATATAAAAGCTGTAAATATATATATACAGACATGATCAACCACCACGAAGCAACTCCATGGGGGATCGGAAATGTAATATATAAAATTGGTATATATATATATATATATATGGATATGATCAACCGCCACGAAGTAAACTCCAGGCGGGACGAAATGTAAATAAAGCTGTAAAAACGATCAACCGCCACAAAGTAAACTCCAGGCAGGACAAAACGTAAATAAAGCTGTAAAAGCGATCAACTGCCACGAAGTAAACTCCAGGCCTTACATGAATGTAAATATATATAAAAGAAGTAAACGCACTAGATGTAAATCCAGGCTCATCGGATATGTCTGACAGCAATTATATATATATATATATATATATATATATATATATATATATATATATATAAGCGAGTAAACGCACCAGATGTAAATCCAGGCTCATCAGATATGTCTGACAACAGTTATATATATAAGCGAATAAACGCACCGGATGTAAAATCCAGGCTCATCAGACAGAGTCTGACCACACTTTATATATATATATATATATATATATATATATATATATATATATATATATATATATATATATATATATATATATATATATATATAAAAGCAATTAAACGCTCCAGACTGAAGTCTAGGCTCAATCGAGGCATAACTCGATAATGTTAGTCCATATATATAAAATACATACATATATTAGTATATATATATATATATAGACATAAATAAAAACCACGGACCGAAGTCCGGGCAAATGCAGACCACGCAACTCTCAATGTGTATAACAGTGTGTGCTATATGAGAAAAAGGCTTTATAAAATGTAAGAAGGCTTACAGTGGGCTGCCAAAGTAGACTTCTATGACTTTAAATGGATAAACACTTTGCTTCCGCCAGATAAAATATAGCTATATGTGAGGTAACTAGTGTTTAAAGAAGAGGAAACACTCAAAAGATGTGTATGCAGAGTAAAATGGACAGGGTTTCCTCGCCTTTTTCCTTCTCTATCCCCCTCAAATGGCTGACCCAAGCCTTGTATATATAGACGGATGGCTGCAGGTACACATGCGGCACCCGAAGTTGTACCTGCGGCTGGTCGTGGTGGATCCGAGCCTCACGGGTCCCGTCGTCTTGTAGTACGTGCACTCATGCACTGTAATGTCTGCTCAAACTTACAGAACTTCAATCCGAGCATTCGAATGAGGTATATCTGACCTTCTTCGGACCGCTGGTGTCGAGAGTTACGCAATGACATGGATTATAGGTTGTACGAAGTCAGGAAGAGGGGTGTATGCCCATGGTCTTCAAGCTTTAAATTCTATCCAAAGTACTACCACACGTAATAGTCACTCAGGATTGTCACTCCTCGGTTCTTATGGGACATTATTAGATGTATGTATGTATGAAGTGTTGAGATGACATGCCATTTGTCGAAGGAACAAGATGATGTTTGACTCGCTGGGGTTATCGTCAGTTTGAGTTGAAAGTAGACGTTGCTCAGGGTTACTGCTGAGATTGGACTACTTGTTGGTATGCCACGATATCATCTTGTTAACGTGGTAAGCTGACGTTGTGACTCCTCATCGGGGTTATCGCCAGTTTAAGCAGAAAGCAGACATTGCTCAGGGTTACATCTGAGATTGGGCTACTTATTTGTATGCCTCACTGTCATCTGGATTGAAGCTGATCGCATGTTTGACACAAGCATTTCTGGGGTTATCACCGATACTGTAATGGCATCCCTTGGGGCTATCACCAAGGATGGTGTTACTATTCCTAGTGTTGTCTCTGGGACTGGAACTGAACGTCGCGGTGTTATCGGCGAGACAGAACTGTCCTCTCCGGTGTTGTTTCCCAATTATTATGTCTACTGAATTGTTAACAGGAATTCTCAAATGCCAAAAGTCCTTTTCCAAGTGATCAATTGCCTTCTATTTAATCCAGATTAATCTTGCTATATTCCTATGCAAAATAAGTGAATTAAACTCCTTTAATCCCAATTCCTTGTGTGTTACATGCGGTGAACAGATATTTCCATTCAATTCACAAACCTAATTATTCACTTTGCAAATAACTAAGTCACATGATATCATGCCCAGTTCTAACCCTAGAATTCCTCTTCCAATTCCTTCTAGAGTAACAAGGTAATTACTGATCAGATAATTAAGCAATATGCACAAAACAAGATAAACAACTAACTTTAACATAAATAACTGGAATATAATGAATAACTAATTCATAGCCATAAAAAGTTCAATTGAAATCTTAATAAAAAAAAGTTAGTTCATAATTAATGAATGGAAACCAAGAATCCACAACTGAATAGACATTAAAAGATAAAAGTAAGATGAGAGAAGAGAATAGAATCTGTTGTCAGCAAATCTGATGCTCCCCTCTTGTTCTTGCTCTTGATCTTCAATGATCTCCAAGTTGCTTCAATCTCCAAAACTAATAAGAACTAGGGTTATGTTCTAATCTAATAGAGTGTATATCTAATATAAGCTATGTAATCTCCTAGCTAAGCTATGTAATCTCCTTTTATTTTATGCCTTACATCATGTATTTATAGGTTGCAAGTCTAATTTTGAGTTTAGGAACAATCCCAATCCAATTTGGAGTCAAAAAGGTGTTAAAATTCGCCCAAAATGCGTCCAGGCCCGCACCAATCCTTTCCCCAGCGCCCCAGCGCTGGGTACGGCGCTGGGTTTCTGCCCCCCAGAGCCCCGGCGCTGCCATATACACTAGAAATAGCGCCCCGGCGCTGGCCCAAAAATTTGATATTTTCTGCTCCGACGTCCTTTGGGAAAACGACCATAACGTCTTCGTCCGAACTTCGATTTAGATGATTCAAGATGTTCTGGAAAGAGGAGAAGTAGATCTACAACTTTCATTCTTGAAGTTGTTCGAAATAATGTCCGGAGCTATAGGAAAATTGGCTCTGAAGTGACTGCTGTGTAAATGGCAAGCCGAAAACGTGAATCTAGCCACCCTAAACGTCGATCCATGTAACTTTTGTCCCAAATCCTACAAAACAATATAAAACATGCTTGAATAGACACAAACACATAAAAACATCCTAAAAGACTTGAGAACAACAATAAATTAAGCCCGAATGTACCCAATTCATGTGTATAAAACTCACTCATCAAGCTCACCCTTTTCTTTCAACGTTCTCTTCAAGAAATGAGAATATAGCTGGGACGAGTCGGGGAAAGGAGTGACGGTCCAAATGATAGCATTAGTAGTCCTCACTATTCTGTTAAATAGTGTGATAATAAATGTAATGAGGACTTCATTGAGTTTGTATACTGTCTAGATGACAATATACATATTAAAACTCTTAGATTATGTTTTATCGTATTTTACACGACTGTTGTATAATTAAGTTGTATTTGAATTTTGTACCATGTATTTGGCTACTCAAGATGGGTGATGTATACCTGTTTTGGGGCCGTCACAGATATGATCCCTGGCTGAGATGTGAGACAAGAACTAGAAGGGGAGAGACGGGGAATTCCTTTGATAGTATGACCTATCTAAGTTATTTGGTATTTAATTGGTCGGTCAGAGTATAGGGATAATATGTGATATGTCAATTAACCCTTGTTTTGTGACAGTGTTTGAAAATGGTATCTGAAAATGATGAGATAAGCAATTGAGTAAAACAATATGAACGTGTCGCAGTACGAGGCTAAGTTTGCGTAGTTATCCCAGTTTACTTCCCATTTGGTAGATAATGAGGAGAGAATGACGTGAATGTTTCTGCGAGGTTTGAAACCCGAAATATGTCAATACCTCATTTTTTACAAACTTTGTTTATATTCAGATGTTGTGAATAAGGCTCAGTTATTGGAGTACGATAATGAGTCAGGACAACCAAAAGGCAATGACCAACAACACGATAATAATCGTACCGGTGGCAACGGCCATCGGAACAATGATAACCATCGTGGGGTAAATTATCATGCCATGAATGGTAACCACTTCGGTGGTAATCATGACCATGATAATAGGAATGGAAATTTCAAGAAGAGAAGGTCATTTAGCTCGATTTTGTCGTATAGTGAAGTCAAGTCCAGCTGGGACGGTGGCACCAAAGGCGGATACAGACAAAATAAAGTCGTTGGTTTCAGGAAGAGCGTTTTTTGTGACTTCTCAAAAAGCGAGTAACCCAAACGAAGTTAGCACGGGTTAGTTAATTATAAATTTTTGCGAAGTCTATACCTTATTAGATACCGGTTCTACCTATTCTTTTATCTCTCTTGCTTGCGCTCAACGTTTAAATTTAACTCCTGAGAAATTAGACTTTGACTTATCTGTTGAAACTCCGTTAGGAGAAACCTTCGTTACCTCCACTATTTATAAATCTTGTTTGATTCATATCGATACCCTCACGTTACCTATCGATCTTATCTCTTTGAAAATACTTGCCCTTGATGTGATTTGAGGAAATCGATTGGTTAACTACTCATCATGCTTTTCGTAAGGTTGTTAGCTTTCATATTCATTACCAACCTATTATGCGAATTCAAGCAACCAAACCACTAAATTTAATCATTGTTATATCAAGCTATAAGTAAAGAACCCCGATCCTTTCGTTGTTGACTTCCTTGTGTGGAATGCACCGAAGCCAGACTTTCTGTAGGCGACGTTGTGAATGACGATGCTAAGTTGATAGGTATCAATGTGACGTACTATCCAAGTCTTGGATGAGAGTCACTGTTTTGAATGATATTTCTATTGTTAATAAATTTCCTTACATATTCTTGAAGACTTTTTAGCCTACCCCTAGAGCGTGAAATCGAATTTTGTATTGACCCCAGTACAAAACCCATTTCTAAAACCCTTAAATATTTCTTCAACCAAAATGAATGTATCATGCGCCAAAGACGTTGGCTCGAGCTGTTGAAGATTACAATCATACCATTCAATATCATCATGAAAGAGCGAACGTGGTAGCTGACGCATTGGGTAGAAGATCGTATGCGTTTACGAGTGCGATGTTATTAACACAAAAACCCATTCTGTATAACTTATAAATAATGAAGATAGAGTTAAAGACTCTAGGGATCCACGTGAAGATAATGAATATATGAGTAGAATCGACTTTAATCGATAAAGTGAAAGTCGCTCAAGCTACATTCTCAGAGCTGATGAATGTGAAGAAGAAGGTTCAAGATGGCGTTATTTTCTGAAGCAAGAATCAATGAAGAGAGGAAATCTCAACCCTCGATTTTATTGGCCCATTTGAAATCCTTGATCGAGTAGGAACTATGGCCTATAGACTCGTTTTACCGCCAAGTATATCGCGTGTTCATAACATTTTTCACGTATCAATGTTACGTAAATATGTGGATGACCCGAACCACGTTATTAAATTAGAACTAGACGAGATAGCAGAAGATTTAACGTATGAGGAGATACGTGTTAAAATCTTGGATAAGAGGGATCATATTCAACACTCAAAGGTTATACCTCAAGAGTTAGAATCTGAAATGAAGTTAAGGTATCCTCACCTCTTCGGCATACCAGGTACGTACGTAAATTTTGAGGGTGAAATTTCATAAGGAGGAGAGATTGAGAGACCCCAAATTTTATGAATAAAGATTTAAATTTCTCAAAATATTGTTTTTTGAATATTATGGTGTGGATTTGATATAATGTTATAGTTGTGGGTAATATTTATAAATTTTGAAAAGTATGCAAGTTGTTATATAATATTCGATTAGTCGGGGAATATTCTTTTTATCAGGGAATATCCGTAGGACGGTACAATTATTGGTGGACCCCACAACAGAATTTATGTCGGATTAAAAAAATGACAAAAATATTTTATGAAAATAACGACAGAAGTTTTACCGTTAAAACTGTTGAACTACTCGGTAGTAAAAGTACAGTAATACGCGTGGTTGCATATTAGCACACAATATTGATTATTGATGCTTACGTGAGAAGTCACTCAGTTTTGTTCAATTATTGCTACAGTAATTGTTGCATAGTATCTCACGTTATTGGATTCAATTATTTTCGATATTTGTATATTATTAATTCAATTATTGTGACGACGAAGTTACTAATATTATTATTTTCAATATTAACGATGTCTAGAAGTTCTACCAATGAGAGGTTTGGTCACCTAATTGCGCGCCAATAGGGAGAAATCCTTATTGGAAAGCCCCCTCTTTACTGGGAACGACCTGGCCGATTAATATTGTGAATTATAATAATGATGATAAATATTGTTAAATATATTGAGGTGTCTTTTGATGAAGTCACGAAAGTTTATATATATATATATATATATATATATATATATATATATATATATATATATATATATATTATATATAAATTTTGTTGTATTAGTATTATTAATGTAATAAAATAGAAAAGTTTTTTATATAAAACAGAATACTTTTATCAAGTTATTTGTTTTATTAAACAATAATTAGAATATAATATATTTTATTATGCATAGTGTTTGCATAGTAAAATCTTTTTATATAAATCAGAATACTTTTATAAAGTTATTTGTTTTATTAGACAATAATTAGAATATATTATATTTTATTATTTTATTATGCATAGTATTTGCATAGTGCCTGCATAGTGTGTGCATAGTAAAATTTTTTTATATAAAACAGAATACTTTTATAAAGTTATTTGTTTTATTAGACAATAATTAGAATATATTATATTTTATTATGCATAGTATTTGCATAGTGCCTGCATAATGTTTGCATAGTCAAAAACTTTTTTATATAAAACAAAATACTTTTATAAAGTTATTTATTTTATTAGACTATGAATAGAATATATTATATTTTATTTAAAAGATTTTGTTTTATTAGAATATTTTATTAATACTGCATAGTAAATTAATATGGACCGTCCGTTTAAAAGTAAATCAATCTGGACCGTTCATAAATTAGTTACTATTCAGTCCATTCTCCTATAAATAAAAGCTCATTCATTCATTATTTCTTACGAATTCACTGAAACTCTAGAGAGAGAAACTATAGAGAGAAAAAAGAAAAGTATTCTGCTACTTCACTACTCCTATATCCATTTTCTTCTAAGGTAAGGGGTATTATTTCTTTCATATTCATGAAGAGAACTTTTGTTATTCTATTCTTTATTATTCTATTGGAATAACCTGTAAACGCGGGCTACCTTATACTTGGTGAAATTCTTCTGTTATTCCATTATTTATCATTATGTTGGAATAACCTGTCTATGCGAAGTACCGCATACATGGTGAAATTCTTCTGTTATTCCATTCTTTATTATTCTGTTGGAACATCCTGTTTGTGCGTTTATGCATGACCTGGTCCCGTTATTTATTATTCTGTGGAATATACTGTCGGTGCGTATTATGCCTGACCTAGTTCCAATAATTATTATTTTGTTGGAATAATATGTCAGTGCGGTCTATCGCATGCATGGTGATTTCTGTTGTTATTTCTTTTTTTATTCTGTTGGAATATTCCGTCGGTGCGAATTTTACCTGACCTGGTTCCGTTATTTATTATTCTGTTGGAATAACATATCTGTTCGGTCTATCTCATGCATGGTGATTTCTTTTGTTATTGCATTCTTTATTATACTCAGTTGGTTAAAGTTTTGGATTCTATACTCCATGAAATTAGTAGAATATCCTGGATATTTACGCTTCATCCAATATCTTTTCATGGAAATATTCTTCTGAGCATTCTTGAATTTTTCTCTACAAAGCAGTATCATGTTGACAATTTGGACGTTATTGAATTTTGGATAAATTAATTCTTGAACTTGTTTTATTGGATTATTATATCATTGTCATCATCCTCATGCTTATATTATGTTGAAAGTTATTTGTGGCCTGTAGTGCATAGATGGACTTGGTATGATTATGACTAGGGATTAATCGGTATAATCATGACCGTAATGTTTCAAATGATGTGGTAAAAGTCCTCACTGGCCCGTAGTGCATTAATGGATAGTTGTTAGCATGATCATGACCATTGATGAATACATAAATATCCTTGGCCCGTAGTGCATGGATAATTTATGGTTGTGATACTAATGAATATCCTTGGCTGTAGTGCAGGGATGATGTGGATTATTTATTAAGCTGAGTCTCAGCGATAAAAGTGATGAAAAACCTTTTTAAATCATAAAAGATAGTAGATTTTATTCTCAACTTGACTTTTTTAATGGATTGCTTGTTCCGCTGCAGTTAAACTTGATGTTTGTTATATTTTATCAGTTTAACATTGTTGAAGACTAATGATAATTTATTCTACATTATCTTAGTCATAATATTTTTTAGTGAGCTAGTTGAGCTCACCCCTTTCTTTCATTGTTCTCTTCAGGAAATGACAACATAGCTGGGACTAGCCGGAGAACGGAATGACGGTCCAGATGATAGTATTAGTAGTCCTCACTATTCTGTTAAATAGTGTGACAATAAATGTAATGAGGACTTCTTTGAGTGTGAATATTGTTTAGATTACAATATTCTTATTAAAACTCTCAATTTATATTTTGTCGTATTTTACACGACAGCTGTATTATTAAGTTGTATTTGTATTCTGTACCATGTATATGGCGACTCAGAATAGGTGATGTATACCTATTTTGGGGGCGTCACACTTAACTAAACTAATTTTATTTAAACAATCAATTTAATGTTATAAAGTAAATTATTTAATTAAACTAATTTTAATGACCACTAATTACAAATCAGATTATGGAGATTTAAGATCACAATTTCACTTATTGCTTCATTTAAATTAATACATTTCTTATCAATTATGCTCACTAGTCTGAATTGTTAATTAAGAACATATAAGTAAATATGACCATCTCTCAATGCATCATACTCGAATCAACTTAAATCCACAGATGATAGAATGAAGAAGAACAACCTAATTAACTAAGTCAATATATCTCTATGTTAATTACATTTAAAGAGGATTTTAAACACAAGTTGTTTTCTAGATTACGTGCGATGTGTAGGTATATCTCTATCCTAGACATAAATTATGTATTCCAACGCCATGCAGAAAACACAATCACATGCTATTATGATCAGATTTAAATGTATAATTCATCTATCGAATTCATATAGATTAACACGGTAAATTGTTAGCTAGGTAATTAAGCAATAAACATTAACCATAATAGACAATCCAAGAATAACCACAATAATTAATAGAGAAGTATACTAAAAATAAACTATTCAATACGATTCATTGTAATCTTAAACAAAAGATTTAGTTCATGATTAATAAATTAAAACTAAGAATCCACAATTGAAATAACATTAAAAGACAAAATTAAGAGTAGAGTAAAGAATAAATCTGTTGTCAACAAATCTCCATCTTCCTCAAGCTCCTGCTCTTGATCTTTAATGGTCTCCAAGTTTCTTTAATCTCCAAAACTAATAAGAATTAGGGTTTTGTCCTAATCTACTCTAATCTAATCTAATGGAATCCTCTCCTTTTAATCCTTGTGATTCTCTTCCCTTTAATCCTTGTGATTCTCCTCCTTCTATATGCCTCTTTATATGTCTTTAAGTTCTCCTAGAAGTCCTTGAATCAAACAACTCGAACCAATCCTTCTTGAACTCAAATTCAGACAAAAACTACTTTTTCTGCGCGTATCCCTGCCCCGGCGGACATTTTTGCACTGATAGGCCCGCCCCGGCGGGCTAGGCTTCTGTTTTTGGGCTTATACCCCCGCCCCAGTGTTGGGTAAAATCTATATATACATACAACACGCAAGTATACGTGGTCAACAAGTAATATAATAATAAGTAGAGTATCGTTCCCATATAGAAATAGTATGAATTTAACACTCACAATTATCAACTTCGTATTAATCCAAATTTTATTAAACTAACCAAATTAAAAATTATAATTATAAAAACAAAAATTATTAAAAATACCAAACAATCAACAAATATAAAAACTGAATTTTTAAACAATTATTGGAGAATTAGGCTTACAACTTCACCCTAAGCTTTACTATGATTATTTCCTTTTATTCCACTTTAAATCAATATCTCAATTTATTAATCAAAAACACTTAAGTAGAATTAGCCACCTCTCGATGCACTAACACCATATTAACTCAAATCCACAAATTAGATAGAATTAAGTTAAATACCTTAATTAACTAACTCACTATATCTCTATGTGAATTACAATCAAATAAGGTTTAAGTCAAGTTCTCTATCCGATTACATGCGATGTTAAGAATATCTCTACCCTAACATTCATCAAGATTGTATTCATTCATAGAAGTCAAGAACACATGCTATATTAACTAAGTCTAGACTTGTATTTCCTCTCTTGAATCCATACAAGTCCACAAAGAATTGGTGATTAGGCAATTCATAAATTCAAACACAAATTAATATAGATAAACTGAAGAGTACCCTATTAAACTGAAAATCAAAGTTACTTAATCATCGTTCCACTTAAAGATCTGCCATAAGCCTAAATAGTAGTTTAGTTCATCATCAATGAAATAAAAACTAAATTAATTAAAGAAAACATCATTCTAATTATAAATATAAAACTAAAGGAGAAGAATAAATTCAGAACCACCCTTCTCTATAGCCCAATTTGCAATTGATATGAAAATCCTTCAAAATCTTTTCTCCAATGCTTGCTTCAAATTATGTCTTCAATCAATGTTAATTACCATGCATGATATCCATCTAGTTATTTGTTGTCAATTATATCACTAAGACATATATTCTGATTATAATTCCATGCCAATATAATTCCCAAGCCATCCCAAAGCTTTACTTACAAGCATGAACAAAGATGTTGGATAAATAAAACAATGACACATAAGAGGAGTAGGTGGGAGTTGGTAGATAGTTGGTGGAGAGTTGGTAGGAGAGTTGGTGGAGAGTTGGTAGGAGAGTTGGTGGAGAGTTGGTGACCAACTTTAGACAAATAAGAGACCAAAATAAATCTTAGTCACATGCTCAATCTCTCCTCTTTTTTTCTTCTATATCCACCGACCATGTAAATCAATCATAGTCCAACACTTTTAATAATATCAAATGTCAATCATGTCCTTCCTTCAATTGGGCTCTAAGTTTGGGCCACCCTTAAATCTTTTGGGCTTATCAATAAAAATATTTGAGCCACTCAATTAATGTATTGCTTGGGCCTCTAACTAATTTCATTGGTCAACACTTGGGCTATAAAATATACATAGTTCAATACCTTAATTCTTATCCAACCCAATTCATTTAATTAGGGTTTTTACTTCCTCAATTATAACACAAATCCTTACTCATGCCCACTTATTTCCTTAACCCAATTAGACTTGCTATAATTAGGTTATAAAATTAATCATTTGAGATATATAAAATAAATCTCCTAGAATTAGTAAGTATTCTAAATACCACAATTCTCTTTTTTCTTAACCCTTAAGTTATTAAATCATTCATTCCTAATATATATAATTAGGGTTACACTAGTTTCTTTTGTTTTTTTATATAATAAACAAATATAAACCATCACATAATTTTCATATTCCTTACACACAACTTTTTAACCCTTAGGGTTTAATACTTCGCATTAGGATTCCTAAATTGGGGTTTAAATTCTCGATACTGAAATTAGGGTTTCTGAACATATCGTTAGGGTTTTCTAACTTAATCACCATATTCTTATCATGAATTTAGGGTTTGTCACCTATGTAACTTATCTTGCTCTAAATTTGATCCTTATCCACATTCTGTACACAAATATTATCATATTCACAGAACATATTCTCGTATACCCTTAATCCTGAATAATTCACCTATATCCTTCACAGAATTTTGAAATCATCAAAATTTCACCCTAATAATATCAAACGCATACACTTATTTTCTTTCTAGGTCTATTATTTGACCATAAATCAATCATTTAAGATTTTAATAATTTGTCTAAATTCTCGGGTTGTCACATTCACCTCTCCTTATAAGAATTTCGTCCCCGAAATTCACCTTACACCTTACACCGTGCACCATACACCATTTACACACATTTGCTTGTTACCCAATTCACCACTCACAAGAGTAAAAGTTTTCAAATTGTACTGAGAGGTCATATAGACCATGAACACATAGTTTTAACGGTAGTGATCATACCGCAAAACAAAACATTACTTGGTATGTTTACAATCACAAAGAAGGTAAACTACCGTTGCTAGTACTTTAGGTGATTAGCCCATCGTACCCTTACGTCATGCATAACGTATTAATCATTTTTAGCGAATATTTACGCTAATAGATTGGATTATTTATCCAAACATTATCGTTCACCTCAATCTTGTCATAGGATTCCGTACCAAAACAATTTGGTTCGGGAAATTTCTTTCAATGAACACTTAGAGTTTTTCAAAAACTTTAGTCTAGCTGATTCAAATAGCATAGACTCATATCAATAATTCAATTCAATCGAATTATTTAGGTGTAGCCAAACCCCGTTGGCAAATTAGAAATTTTTTTGAAAACATTTTCGAGAATGACGTCATGATGCCGCGCTGTATTTACAGTCCGTTTGAGGATGCCGTCATTCTAGCAGCCCCGAATCCGGTTCCCGAATCGCCGCGGATCCGGTTCACTATTTCTATCACTATTTGCGGAAGATATAAACATAAATTATTTATACATTACATTACACACTATTCACCCAAGGTCGAGTAACCTTAACTTATACACATTTCACAAAATATCTATTATACAATAATATTTAATAAATGCGCTATTTAAAAACTAGCCGCACTTTTAACCCAAGTAGAACTTGACTTTAACCTTTTTCTGTGCCCGAACACGTTCGCCTTATCTGCAATGTTTTATCATGATATAGCAAGGGTGAGCATGAAAGTTGCCCAGCAAGTTTATATACAACAATATAACAATATATCATGATTGAAGAGTATGAATAATAAGCTGACAATAATTCATCAATATAGTTGAGAATTATCACGAACAAACTTTTGACTGAACAAGTTTTATACATGAACAAACATTTCTGAACAAACTGGTAATGAAGGTGATCAGCCTTTTATACCTGACTTATACATGCAAGATGTACAGATTACAATTTTCATGGCAATCAACAACGATTAACCATCAGCTTGAATAAAACACTCTTATTAGAGTTAGGTATAAGAAAAACTTGCCTGAACCGTTGATTACCGCAACACAATTAATAACGCTTTACCCCGAAGACCTAATATTAATAATTTAGATCTCCAATAATTAGAATAATATCATCACAGTAATATACTGTTATATTTATACTCAGAATAACCTAAACACATTACCACATAAGCCTATCAGCATATAATACACATAAAACTAGGTATCAAGTCAAACTATTTCAGTCTGAGTTGAACCCGACACAATTCTAACATCCCGACGGTCTAGTCGGACTTTTATCGAGTTTAAGTTCCATTAAACTCTGCCTAACCACTTAACCATTATCAGAGATAATTTCTATCAGACAAAACATTTTTCCTAGGCTCGTAATAATTTTCGGATAATTATTACCATTTATCAATATTTTTCAATCCTTAAAACGTATTTAATTGAATTAAATACCACAATTCTTTTATCATTAATATTTATTTAATATTAAATATTAATGAAATACATGTCATAATATTATAATATAATTATAATATTTTTAATACCTTAGTACCGTATTTAAATGAATTAAATACAACATAATTCCTTAATCATTAATATTTATTTATTATAAAATATTAATGAAAATCATTACATAATATTATAATATAATTATAATATTACAAAGTATTTTTAATACTTTAAAATTATTTTTATATGATTTTCCAACACTTAAATCCATTATCCGATAATTAATATTAATATTAAAATATTAATATTTTCATGCCAAAATTTCAAAAGTTATATTTTATAACTTAAAATATTTTATAACACTTAAACCATTTTTATATGATTTATAAAGAATTAAATCCATTTTTCCTTAATATATTTATTAAATAAATTAATTATCATTAATATTGATTAATTAATGAATTTTCTCACAAAATATCAAAAGTTATCAAAAATAACTTAAAATATTTTCTTTTATCATAATATTATTTTTCATGATTTTTCATGAATTAAAAACTATTTATAAATAATTTATTTAATATTATAATTAAATAAATAAATACCATTTATATTCCAAAAATAATAAATATTTTCGAAATATACTCAAAATAGTTAAAAACTATTTTTCAAGCTTTAAAATATTTTTTCATAATTTATTATATATTTTTAATAATTAAAAACTATTTTTTTCTAATTTTTAATCAATTTTCGGAAAAATAATAAATAAACCGTCGCTAAAGGCCTATAGCGACGCTTTCTGTCGCTATAGGTGTTCTTCATGGCTGCCCAGAATTTTCCGGCAGGGCGAGGGTGGGTACTTTGACCGCGAATAATTCTTTGATCCTTGCGTTTCTGGGTTGTTTCAAACTTTCAGATTGTAGTACTTTTGCAATACTACAACACTAAATCAAGTTCATGTCCAAAAAACACGATATCAACGAGATCTGGGCTCTCAAAAATGAGGCCAGGCCTGTTCTTCAAATTCTGGGTTTTCCAGATTTGAAGAACAGCCTTAGGTACCTACTTTGACGCTTAATAACTTGGTGATCGTGAAACTTTTATACGATCTATCAATTAAAGGTTGTAGATAACATGTAGTACTACAACTATAAAGCAAAATAACACAAAAACATCAAAGAATGAACAAGATACGGCCGGTCAAACTAGGACACGGACCCTGTTCTTACGTTTTCTGGGTTCGCAGTTTTAGCAGATCGGTCAACGTGTTTTGACCGTGAATATCTTGCGATCTATAATAGGTATAGGTCTGATTCTTTTTGCAACTTAAAGAACACATAACAGGCTACATGTTACAAGTTTTAAACATCAAAAACATGTAACACACACGGATCTATTGACCTCGACATTTGACTGCAAAGCACAGTTTTTCCAGATTTCCAGAGTTTGTAAAATTTTAAATTCGTGTACTTTGATGTTATGGGTCATGGATTTAACAACCCAGAACATCAATTGACACCTATTAACACTACTTTCAACAATCAATTGCAACAATTAACCACGAATTGAAGGATTTCAAAAATTAGGAATTATACCTCTCTTGAGCTTGATTTTAAATTTCTGCCCTCATGATCTATTTTTGGTTTGCTGATTATTGATCATGGCTCAACATTTAACTCTCTCACTCAAAAATTTCGAAAATGGAGAGAGAGGATGGCTTGGTTGATTTGAGAAAATAAGGTAGCATTTTCTCTCTCTTTAATTATTTATACAAAACTTGATTCAATGCATTTTGGCTACAAAGCTGCTGATTTGCTGAGATTGCTGGCCAAAAGTTACATGCTAGGCTACATTTAGGGTTAGGGTGGTTCACCAACCCATGATTTTGCCAAGATTGCAAGCTAACTAAAATAATACACAAAATAGGCATTTTTGTCATTTCCATTTTGTTCTAGATTTCTCAATTGATGAAACCCTTAGGGTTTAGGGTTTGAGCATACTTAGATTTAGGGTTTGGAAAAATTTAGGGTTTTGGTTTTAATCCCCAAATTTTTAGCAACTTGGATTATCAAAAATTTTCTAATTTAAAAAAAATAGAAAATTTTGATTTCTAAATTATAATTAGGGCTTCATAATTATATCATAATTTCCTAATCACATAACAATCTTCTTAATTAGGACTAATTTATCCTAATTAAAATCGCTAATTTAGCACTTAGGCCCACAATTGCACCTTAGGTTTCAAAACCACACTTTAGGGTTTTAAATAATATAATATTTAAATTTTAGAAATTAAATATTCGTAATTAGATTAGTGTTTCTAATTACTCATAAACTAAAAATTTTAGGATTAGGGTTTCCTAATTAACATTGCTAATTTTAGCAATTAAATCCACAATTGAGCATTAGAGTTTCTGACGGAACAATTAGGGTTCCAAAAATTACAAATTAGGGTTTGTTAATTAATTAACATTTACCCTAATTAGACTTATAATTAATAACACTAAAGCATTATAATTCTCCGTTATATGCCCAGATTAGTGTTTCATTTTATCAGAATCTGAAATTAGGGTTTTCAGATCTGGTATTAGGGTTTTCCAAATAATCAATTAGAATTTCAGATAATTCATTAGGGTTTTCCCTAATTAATTGAAATTATTGACGTTTAACCTTGTACATATCATTGCATTCCCAATCTAGGGTTTTCATTATCCAAATTAGGGTTTCGGACTCCCAGAACTGAAACTAGGGTTTCAAATTGGAAATTAGGGTTTGGAAATTAATTTGTTAAGATTAACCCTAATTATTCTTATGAATATTTACATTTATGCCATTACGTTCCCGTTTTAGGGTTTCATGCATCGATTTAGGGTTTTGGATTCCCGGAACTGATATTAGGGTTTCCAGAACCATTTTCTAGGATTTCTTGCTAAACGCTAGGATTTTCTAACCGAACATTGTCGTTCTTAATATATTCTCAGGGTTTGTTACAAATATAATTTATCTGGTCAACCCTTGACCCGTAACCACATTCTGTACACAGAACATAACCATATTCACAGATCTTAATCACATAAACAATTAATCCTGAATAATTCACCTATTTCCTTTACAGAATTTTGAAACCCTCAAAATTCCTTCCCAATAACATCAAACGCATACACTTATTTTCTATCTAGGTCTAATATTTGACCTTAAATCAATCATTTAAGATTTTAATAAATTGCCCAAATTTTCGGGTTGTCACAATCATTGTATGACTTTGTCATAACACATCATACAATAGTGGAACAGCGAGTTTAGGTCAAATTCACACTATGTATTC
Organism: Panax japonicus; assembly: GCA_020205505.1. NCBI lineage: Eukaryota > Viridiplantae > Streptophyta > Magnoliopsida > Apiales > Araliaceae > Panax > Panax japonicus. The sequence continues at coordinate 22,382,216 of CM035110.1, read as the reverse complement.
CTGTATTTACAACTCCATCACATATTTTTGGGCTTTAATTAAATTATTGATTGGCCAAAAAGCAAGTGATATCATGAGAGAGATGAAATAACTTTAGTGATTTGTAAAAATGAATAGATATAATTGTATATCTAATAATCATCTCCCCACTCACTCTATCTTTCTCTTTCTTAATCATAAACATGTGGGAGATTAGTATATCATGTGGCTCCTTAAACCATTAGACACCTAGCTTGTATTAATGAACTATCCTTTTACCACATGTGTGGTGCTTAAAGTGGGAGATGTTTTTGCATATAATTCTCTCCTTTTCTCCCACTAAACTACCAAAGCTTTACTTACAAGCATGAACAAAGATGTTGGATAAATAAAACAATGACACATAAGAGGAGTTGGTGGAGAGTTGGTAGGAGAGTTGGTGGAGAGTTGGTGACCAACTTTAGACAAATAAGAGACCAAAATAAATCTTAGTCACATGCTCAATCTCTCCTCCTTTTTTCTTCTCTGTCCACCGGCCATGTAAATCAATCATAGTCCAACACTTTTAATAATATCAAATGTCCATCATGTCATTCCTTCAATTGGGCTCTAAGTTTGGGCCACCCTTAAATCTTTTGGGCTTATCAATAAAAATATTTGAGCCACTCAATTAATGTATTGCTTGGGCCTCTAACTAATTTCATTGGCCAACACTTGGGCTATAAAATATACATAGTTCAATACCTTAATTCTTATCCAACCCAATTCATTTAATTAGGGTTTTTACTTCCTCAATTATAACACAAATCCTTACTCATGCCCACTTATTTCCTTAACCCAATTAGACTTGCTATAATTAGGTTATAAAATTAATCATTTGAGATATATAAAATAAATCTCCTAGAATTAGTAAGTATTCTAAATACCACAATTCTCTTTTTCCTTAACCCTTAAGTTATTAAATCTTTCATTCCTAATATATATAATTAGGGTTACACTAGTTTCTTTTGTTTGTTTATATAATAAACAAATATAAACCATCACATAATGTTCATATTCCTTACACACAACTTTTTAACCCTTAGGGTTTAATACTTCGCATTAGGATTCCCAAATTGGGGTTTAAATTCTCGATACTAAAATTAGGGTTTCTGAACATATCGTTAGGGTTTTCTAACTTAATCAACATATTCTTATCATGAATTTAGGGTTTGTCACCTATGTAACTTATCTTGATCAAAATTTGATCCTTATCCACATTCTGTACACAAATATTATCATATTCACAGAACATATTCTCATATACCCTTAATCCTGAACAATTCACCTATATCCTTCACAGAATTTTGAAATCATCAAAATTTCACCCTAATAATATCAAACGCATACACTTATTTTCTGTCTAGGTCTATTATTTGACCATAAATCAATCATTTAAGATTTTAATAATTTGTCTAAATTCTAGGGTTGTCACAGTTCATGGTTGCTAGCATGAGACAACTCACCTCCAGAGCATCATCTTGATGCTTCTTATAAGCATTATGCTCCGCACGTGGTGCAGTGACAGCTGGTGCTGCAGGAATGGGCCCATCAAGGACATATAGCTTACGCTCTTGTTTGAGGACAATCCACAAGTTCCTGTGCCAGTCAAGGAAATTAATCCCACTTAGCTTGTCCTTCTCAAGGACTGATCGTAGTGAAAGACTACTTGTGTTGTTGTTGTTTGCCATTGATATCCACAATTTATAAGTGCCAAAATAATAAGTCAAATTGCAGAGTTGATATTATGTAGTTGATAATAGTACATTCAAAATATATCTCCCATTATTTTATTCAAATTAATAGCCCTCACCATTAATTCGGAAAGAATTTTTCAATTAAATCTTTATAGTGAGCCAAGATCCATATTTCATTATGCCCTAAGTTAGCTTTGGATAATTTTTAAAAACACAATTATTTAGGTAGACAACCCTTTTGTCAATTATATCATATATAACTCTTGGATAGTTTGGTAAACAACATTTGTTTCTAGTCCATCTAATGGTATCAACCAAACTCTATGCCTCTAAGTCCACAATCCTATTGAGATAACTTAGTTAAGTCGGGTCCAATGATTTTAACAGTTTGGATATCACAATTTACATATCGCATCTTACCTAGATAATAAGGGTACTTTGCTTTGGCAAACCTACATCTATTGATCAAGGTCTTGATGAGTGTTATTCATTGGAAGGCATCTGATTTAGACTTAATAATTTAATGAGGGATTTTATAAATAAATTTAGATCTCACCAATTTTAATCTTATTAAGCATGCACATTATTTATCATATCATATCGCATACAAGCATAAATAAAGTGCAAAATTAAATGTGTCACAGTTATGGCCCAATCCACTGTCAATCTTTTCAAGCTAATGAAAGATTGAAGGTCAATCTAATGTGGTAAAAGATCTCAAAATAGTAGCTTCCTTGGATCTTCCTCATACATGTGCCTCCTCTCCATCATCATCTTTCCATCGTGTTCTCCATTTAGACATTTTCATCGATTACAGATTATTACATGACATCGAGTTACATTCGAGGGGATTTAGATGAGAAGAGAATATTACAATAGAATTTATAGAAAGGCACGACAAGCAAGCCGTATTTCAAAACCAAAACCACTAACCTATGGGTTAAAAGACCATAACTATGCACCATGCATATCACAATAAGCATATAATAGTTTATATAAAATTAAAAAATATATAACAAATTTGGGATGCACGACCATCGTCCGGCTGATCGGTCAGCGAACGGGGTCGGGGGCAGCGCCCCGGGAAATTTTTTTTTGAACTACAATCTGTATTGCAAAATTTTTTACATACGAATCTCTGAAACAGTTTTAGAATCATACATTTTAATCCACCAAAACACCCATAATAACTAATCATAAATGTTCAGGGGCGTTTTAATCATATTAAAACGAATAACAGTACACCCAGAATTTATCATATATGTCCAGTTTCGATTAAAACGATTCTTCATGCTTCTAATTCGATTAGAACAGTTATATTGTTATTCCACCGATTAAAGATACGATTAACAGTATCATCATATATATTACCAGAATACACATACAAAGGAATATCATATATTCAATTTCTTATCGGTAAACATGCATCATCATATATCATATATATCGAATACCGTTAAAACACATAATCTGAATTAATCTTTTTGCAAGTAGCTCTGATACCACTGAAGGGTTTCGACACAAAAACGCAGCGGAAAAATAAAATAATCAAAGCAATTTCTGAAACCCTAAACAGGTTTCATGAGAAAATTAATTAATTCAGTGTAAAGAAATTATACCAAATATGAAAGTGCTTCTAAAAATCTTCGAATCTCTAACGTAATTCCTCACGAAACTATGTCTCTATGGTATCCACACGAACGTAGCATGAACCGTCGCACGATTCTGCAAAAAGGACTCGCGGTACTAGCCACCAAAGGAACAAGATTTTCAAAAGGTTTTCTTTCTTGTCTCTCTCTAAGAGCGGCTAGGATTTTTTCTCTCTAGTCTCTCTCTCTAAGAGCGACTAGGGTTATGAAGTTATGATCTAACCCGAAGTAGCTGCTATATATCCTATATATAGTAGTTAAAAGGAATTAATCAAAACCTAAAATCCAAATTTATATATATATAACTTAATTAAGTCTTACTTAATTAATATACATATATACAAACTTTCCTTTTAATTTAAATTCGTGATTTAAATACTATTAATCATATTAATATATTTAAATCCTTAAAATTTAAATTTATTCCCTTTTAAATTACGTTCTATGTGTGTGACCCTATAGGTTATTATTACGTTGGCTTTAATTTTAAAATCATATTATAAATTATAAACAGTGAGCGGCATCTAGTAATGCATCACTGCTACCCAAGTAATAATAAGATCGATGATTCGATGCAATTATTTGGAAGTAGTGCTATACCTCATTCGCACCTATATACATAGGGTTTGAATTTATAGAAAAATTCAGTTTTAAACAAGATATGACAATGACATTTTGTAAAAGAGGTTTTTCAAACCCTTTGCTAAATAGTAATTGAGGCATTTGATACTTCCATTTTATTATTAAATGTCTGGCTTGTTTGCTTTTATTTTCGAGAGGCGAAGCATTCTCAAAAAAATAATATATAACAGTGCCGAACTGCTCATGGGTATGACAGCCATCCAAGGAAGTTCAGACACTGTAAAATTATGTACACGCTGCTTACAGCTGAAAAATGTCCATCACGAGACACGAATCTAGATTCAGTAAACTGAACCTGTGATCACATGATTCCTAGGCTCACATGATACTGCAATTTGTATGGAAAGCAGTAAACAGTTATATATATAAAAGCTGTAAATATATATATATATATATACAGACATGATCAACCACCACGAAACAACTCCATGGGGGATCGGAAATGTAATATATAAAATTGGTATATATATATATATATATATGGATATGATCAACCGCCACGAAGTAAACTCCAGGCGGGACGAAATGTAAATAAAGCTGTAAAAACGATCAACCGCCACGAAGTAAACTCCAGGCAGGACAAAACGTAAATAAAGCTGTAAAAGCGATCAACTGCCACAAAGTAAACTCCAGGCCTTACATGAATGTAAATATATATAAAAGAAGTAAACGCACTAGATGTAAATCCAGGCTCATCGAATATGTCTGACAGCAATTATATATATATATATATATATATATATATATATATATATATATATATATAAGCGAGTAAACGCACCAGATGTAAATCCAGGCTCATCAGATATGTCTGACAACAGTTATATATATAAGTGAATAAACGCACCGGATGTAAAATCCAGGCTCATCAGACAGAGTCTGACCACACTTTATATATATATATATATATATATATATATATATATATAAAAGCAATTAAACGCTCCAGACTGAAGTCTAGGCTCAATCGAGGCATAACTCAATAATGTTAGTCCATATATATAAAATACATACATATATTAGTATATATATATATAGACATAAATAAAAACCACGGACCGAAGTCCGGGCAAATGCAGACCACGCGACTCTCAATGTGTATAACAGTGTGTGCTATATGAGAAAAAGGCTTTATAAAATGTAAGAAGGCTTACAGTGGGCTGCCAAAGTAGACTTCTATGACTTTAAATGGATAAACACTTTGCTTCCGCCAGATAAAATATAGCTATATGTGAGGTAACTAGTGTTTAAAGAAGAGGAAACACTCAAAAGATGTGTATGCAGAGTAAAATGGACAGGGTTTCCTCGCCTTTTTCCTTCTCTATCCCCCTCAAATGGCTGACCCAAGCCTTGTATATATAGACGGATGGCTGCAGGTACACATGCGGCACCCGAAGTTGTACCTGCGGCTGGTCGTGGTGGATCCGAGCCTCACGGGTCCCGTCGTCTTGTAGTACGTGCATTCATGCACTGTAATGTCTGCTCAAACTTACAGAACTTCAATCCGAGCATTCGAATGAGGTATATCTGACCTTCTTCGGACCGCTGGTGTCGAGAGTTACGCAATGACATGGATTATAGGTTGTACGAAGTCAGGAAGAGGGGTGTATGCCCATGGTCTTCAAGCTTTAAATTCTATCCAAAGTACTGCCACACGTAATAGTCACTCGGGATTGTCACTCCTCGGTTCTTATGGGACATTATTAGATGTATGTATGTATGAAGTGTTGAGATGACATGCCATTTGTCGAAGGAACAAGATGATGTTTGACTCGCTGGGGTTATCGTCAGTTTGAGTTGAAAGTAGACGTTGCTCAGGGTTACTGCTGAGATTGGACTACTTGTTGGTATGCCACGATATCATCTTGTTAACGTGGTAAGCTGACGTTGTGACTCCTCATCGGGGTTATCGCCAGTTTAAGCAGAAAGCAGACATTGCTCAGGGTTACATCTGAGATTGGGCTACTTATTTGTATGCCTCACTGTCATCTGGATTGAAGCTGATCGCATGTTTGACACAAGCATTTCTGGGGTTATCACCGGTACTGTAATGGCATCCCTTGGGGCTATCACCAAGGATGGTGTTACTATTCCTAGTGTTGTCTCTGGGACTGGAACTGAACGTCGCGGTGTTATCGGCGAGACAGAACTGTCCTCTCCGGTGTTGTTTCCGGTCTTTTGATCTGCATATCTAAGGGTTATCTCCGAGATCGGAAATGAATATCCTGGTGTGTGTTTCGGGTTGACATGACGTTCCCGATTTGTGTTCTGGGTTGGAACTGAACTTCCATTGGTATCTAGGATGGATGTAAACTGTCTTTTAGGGTTATCTCCAAAAGAAGAATCTACCCTCCTGCAATGTTAGTAATAGGAGTGCAAAAAATTTCAAGTGTCTACAATGCATCTTTAGTAACTGTGGATGTTTTACTTTACAAAGCATCACTGTTAGTTGTTGATTGAGCATTTATACAAAACTTTCAAGCCCTAGAGAGTAGAGAGAGAGTATGTGAGGGAGAAGGTGGGGTGGGGTGAAAAGAGGCATTCTAGTTATGGCTAAGGTCTCATTATCCTTATACTCTTATTGTCTATTTGATAGTGAATAATGGTTGGTAGATCTTCACATCTCGGAGTTGATTTCATGGCAGTTTGCATGGGGAAATAGTTTCTATGCTGGCAAATAAATCCACACTTTCTTTTCTTATGTAGTGATTTTTTCTTTTACGGTTTGACCTTTTGTTATGGAATTTCTTTTGATCAATGCCTTTTGATTTTTTTTGCATTATCTGCATTTCAGTTCTTATTTTCGTATTTTGACATCTTATAAAATACTTACCTTATTATATGATGTGTCATTGGATATTACACTTTATAGCATAACCAATCCCGAGAGATTTACCTAACCAATGTAATAATGACACATCATTTGAGACACTTTTTGGGGCAAAAAATTTGAGACCCCTAGCATTATCCTATGTTTTATGTGTTAACAAAATAAATGAGACACAATATTGTTATATGTTTTAAACCTTTTCTTTCCTTGCATTGAGTTGTTGCTTGGGGGGAATAAGGAATGTTAATCTGCTTTGGAAGTGTGCTACTTCTTCTATTTTATGGGATTTGGAACAAGTGCATGGCTTTTCAGGGTTAGCTATTTATCAGCTGCTTGATTGTTATAGGATAGGATTATTTTTTTACTTCGCTGTGAGCTTCTGATGTGGGAACTTAGGGACCAATTTTGTCATTCTCAAGAGTGCGACAATTTTATCCTTCTCAAGAGTGCGACAATTTTGTCATTCTCAAGAGTGCGACAATTTTCTGGAATCCATTTGGTGATTACTATACAATTTTCAGATTTAGGTTTTATTGAATTTTTTTAACTACTGTAAATAAGGTAAAAACTGTGGAAGAACAAGTTAGAGCTGCTGCTGAGCATAAACTTGAAGGGTTTCGACACAAAAACACTGCGGAAAAATAAAATAATCAAAGCAATTTATGAAACCCTAAACAAGATCCAAGCGAAAATCAATTAATTCAGTGTAAAGAAATTATACCGAATATGAAAGTGCTTCTGAAACTCTTCGAATCTCTAACGCAATTCCTCATGAAACTACGTCTCTATGGTATCCACACGAACGTAGCACGAACCGTTGCACGATTCTGCAAAAAGGACTCGCAGTACTAGCCACCAAAGGAACAAGATTTTCAAAAGGTTTTCTCTCTAGGGTTATGAAGTTATGATCTAACCCTAAGTAGCTGCTATATATCCTATATATAGTAGTTAAAAGGAATTAATCAAAACCTAAAATCCAAATTTATATATATATATATAACTTAATTAAGTCTTACTTAATTAATATACATATATACAAACTTTCCTTTTAATTTAAATTCATGATTTAAATACTATTAATCATATTAATATATTTAAATCCTTAAAATTTAAATTTATTCCCTTTTAAATTACGTTCTATGTGTGTGACCCTATAGGTTATTATTACATTGGTAATAATTTTAAAATCATATTATAAAATTATAAACAGTGAGCGGCATCTAGTAATGCATCATTGCTACCCAAGTAATAATAAGATCGATGATTCGATGCAACCTTTTCGTGACCAATGTTTCAATGTAATTTAATCCTTTTAACCTTAATATCCTAGATTAAACTCGAGTCATAGAATGTGTTATACTCTTCATAATTTAATCTGAGTTTTCTTGATCAATGAGTAGACTATATGAAATAAATCACTATTTGAGCATGGCCATGCATTTCATAGTCCTACTCAATCAAGAGGCCTATGGATATCACCCCTAATATATAGGAGGGTTAAATTCTATCTAGATCACTCATATTCCTCACACAATTCATGATGTACCCAATAATCATCTTTATAGTCCACCCTATTAAAGGTGACATTTGATGATATCAAAGTACATAAATTCCCGTGTAGTAATATAGTGATTTCAAGTCGAAGGACCATTACATCATTGTCACTATGAGAATCGCTACTGACACTTTGCATAATGTTCCACGTAGAATTCTCATGGTGGGTCTGTCTTGTACATCGTTCTCTAACATGTACCTATGCATTGACTTAATATCTTATATATCTATGACCAATGAGATTTGGTCATCAGTCAATCCACATACTAGTCTCAATGCATCATTGAGGTCCCATCAACATTGATAGTCGACTAGGGACATTTAAGAACAGTGATACTAATTGTAATTATATAATCTCATGTTCAAGTCACATACTTGAAACTATATAATTTGTATCACTATTCTAAGGAATTTTATTATGTTAACATTTATATAACGCAGTAAATAAAACCATAATAAAATCATTCATTTATTCAATCAAATATAATATCAAAATGTTAAGCAATTATATCAAATAATTGGCCTCTAGGGCATAAACTCTAACAAAACTTGGAGTTGCTAATCAGAGCATTACTGTTGGCTTCTTTAACAATAACACAAGATAATGTTATATAACTTGATTTTGTTATAATTTCCCATCTGTTGTAGAGCTTGTACTAAATAGATTCAACACCTAGGTAAGGTAGGTGAAGCAAGTTTGTGGTTAAGTCTTACACGTCAATGAAATTATTTGTTGTGCTTATTAATTCACTCTGGATCTCGTGTAGTAGGAAAAGAATCAAGTAAGTACCACTTTTAATAAAAAGTAATTTTTTTTTATTTAAAGACATATTAGTATAATACTTTTGATATAAGTTAATATATTTTGAAAATACAGGGTGTACTTGTTTTTTTGAATATAGAAGTGGATTACTTTTTTTAAGAAATGAATTACATAATTTATATAAAAGAAACATTACACTTGAGATAAAAAAGGAAAAAGAAAAAATATGAACTGACATATTAATTAATGAAAATAAAACTTAATACCAAATGTTAGCTTAGTTTAATTATAGAATAGAAATGGGAATAGGAATAAAGAGTAAAAGTATATCAACCATTGAATGATGCCACCCACCCACCCTCCGGTAGTAACCTGTAGAAAAGTGAAGAGTCCGCCAAGAAGAAGTTCAGTTCTGAGATGTCTGTTGAAAAATTGAACAAAGCTAAACTGACTTGATGTTATAAAGAAATAAATTCACTGAATATAATTTCTAATCCCTTCTCCCCAGTCTATATATTAATCATTTCATTATCTGTTACCAATAGCATTCAACAATACAACTAAAAATTTAACCACATAAATTACATCAAGACCTGAATCGTTTAAATGAGAGGCCTGCCGATTTATAGGACCCAAGCAAGCCAAGCCAATGAAAGGAACCTTGTACATTGCACATCCAATGACAGACTCTAGAATCCAATGCCAGAAGTATCTTCTTTCTTGGACCCTGAAACACAATTTACAATCAGAGGTCGAAGAAGATATAGTGATATACAATTAATCAGAAAACAAAAACAACTCTCCTACTGTATTTCAAAAGGCAGAATAGGAATCCCAAAACATCCTGAGATACAATGGTTCATAAATAAAAATGACTTATAAGATCCCATAAACGAGGAGGAGATATTCGTCTAAGTGGAATTCCATTCGATATTGATTTCGTGATTTCAATATCCAGAATATTTGGAATCCCTTCTGCGAGTGTCTAAGAAAGATGAAGTTGCACCTGTTTTACATGATGATGCTTTAAATGATCTCATAGTCTGCAAGTATATGGTTTTTTAGTATCATAATCTGTTTGCCTTCTTTATTTTGTTTCAGATTGTTCTTATGTGTTAATCAGAGAAGCCTTTGTCTAATTACTGTTGCATTTCCTTTTGAACTGTGTGATTGAGTAATGAGAATGAGTACACAATTGGTGCAACATGGCCGATTAAGATTTTAATTTTTTCTTGTAACAGAGCAATTATATAGTTGCACTGAAGGTTCTTTTTTCTATTTGGATTTATAGCAAATGATATTGTGATTGCATATTTGTCTTTTTCTGCTTATGAGCAATACGGTGTACATTAGTACCACGTAGCAACTCTATTGTCTTTATGTATTGATTTTGGCACTAAGTGTCTCTGGTGACCTATTTGCTTCATTTTCCTGACTTGCTATTATTTTTAAATATGTGCAGGAAGACTGCTTCTACGACCTGCCTTACAATACTGGGTATCAAATTTTCGTGCTATGTTTACGGAAGATAAGGGACGAAATTATGAAGTTTACTCTCTCTATATATATAGATATATACTTTGATTGAAGAACTGTGGTAGCTTTAGATGGTTAATTACAAAGATAATGAATGATTATGTAGTGGATGATTTTATTAAGTTAATAATATTTTAGTTTTTTGTATTTTTACCATTATTTGTCAGGTGCACAAAAAGAATGTCAAATTTTGAGTTGGCAACAATATAATTCGTTACCAAAGCATTGAACAAGTTTTAATATGGCAATAATTTTTTATACATTTAACAACAAATTTTCGTTGCTAATGGCATTAAAAATATAATATTTGGCAATGAAAAATTAACCTAATAACAACGGAGAGGATATTGTTGCTAATACTAACATAAAAGGCAACGTTTTATTATCGTTGCAAATCATATTCACTTTCGTTGCACATATAAAGAAACAGCAACAAATAATGTTGTTGATAATCGACGACTTTCGTTGCTATTGAAAAATAACCAGTAAAAACATTTTAGTTGCTGATTCAGCAAAATGTCATTGTCAAATAATATAATCAGCAACAAAAATCGTTTCTAAAAAGTTTACATTCCGCAACGAAAGCAAGTTTAGGCAACAATTTTCATAATTTACTGCAACAAAAAATGTCGTTGCAAAATGGTATCAATTGCAACGAAAATGCATGGTCGTTGCAAAAAAAAAGAGTTCATTTCGTTGCCAATTAGCAGGCTTTTGCAACGAAATGGGGTTTTTAGCAATGAAATTTTAATTATTCTGCAACAATACATTTTGTTGCTAAAGTATCGATGTCTCTGTTCGAAAGCCAAATTTCGTTGCAAAATGTAGTACTTTTGGCAACGAAAAAAATGTTCGTTGCGGAACAATTAGCAACGTTTATTGTGCAACGAAAAACGCAACGACAGTAAAGTCGTTGCCAAAACCCTTTTGCAATGAAATTTGGAACCTTTAGCAACGAAAATTGGTTGTTGCTGAAACCCCATTTTTTTTAGTGATTCTTGACCTGTAGTGCAAGAATAATTTATGAACGTGATACTAATGAATATCCTTGGCCCGTAGTGTAGGGATGATTCGATGATGTGATCTATTTATTAAGCTGAGTCCCGGCAATAAAGTTAATGATAAACTTTTTAAATCATAGAAGATAGTAGATATCATGCTCTACTTGACTCTTCTAATGGATTGTTTGTTTCGCTGCAGTTAAACTTGTTGTCTATTATATTCTATAAGTTTAACATTGTTGAAGGCTAATGATAACTTATTCTACATTATCTTAGTCATAATATTTCTTACTGGGCTAGTTGAGCTCACCCTTTTACTTCCATTGTTCTCTTCAGGAAATGAGAACGTAGCCGGAACTAGTCGGGGAACGGAGTAATGGCCCGAGATGGTGTTTTAGTAGTCTTCACTATTCTAAAAAATAGTGTGATAATAATTTTAATGAGGACTCCATTGAGTGTGGATATTGTCTAGAAGACAATATTCGTTTTAAAACTCTCATCTTATGTTTTATCGTATGTTACATGACAGTTTTATAATTAAGTTGTATTTAAATTTTGTACCATGTATTTGGAGACCAAAGATGGGTGATGTATACCTATTTTGGGGGCGTCACAGTTGGTATCAAAGCTTTGAGATATGATCCTTGGCTGAGATGTGAGACAAGAACTAGGAGGGGAGAGATGGGGAATTTCTTCGCTAGTATGGCCTACCTAAGTTTATTTGGTATTTAATTGGTCGGTGAGAGTATATGGATAATATGTAGCATGTCAATTAACCCTTGTTTTGTGGCAGTATTTGAAAATGGCATTTGAAAATGTCGAGATAAGCAATGAAGCACATGAGACCGCTGAGTCACCAACGATCAATACCCAGGATAATGAGCAACAAGAAGACAATAATCCTCGGGTAAACAACAACACCGATCAAATAATAAACGATGGGATTTTTAGAGGCTTGATGCAATTCATGCAACATCAGGCGAGAGCGGCTCCTGTTCAAAATGCAGGAGGACACACTGGCAACTCACAGATGGTCACCGCTAAACAATTCAAGGAGCTGGGACCATCAGAGTTTTTGGGAGAGCCAAAACCACTTAAGGCGGAGACGTGGATAAAGAAGATCATCAAGATATTTTATGTCTTGGGATGCTCCGAGGAGCAAAAGGTTCTCTTTGCCTCCTTCATGTTGAGAGGAGAAGCAGATTACTGGTGGGAATCAGTAAAACGTACCCAACCTGCCGCACTCAAGATGTCTTAGGAGAAGTTCCTAGAGTTGTTCAATGACAAGTACTTTCCCGAAATTATTCGTCACATGAAGGAGGTGGAGTTTATCAAATTAGAGCAAAATAATATGAACGTGTCGCAGTACGAGGCTAAGTTTGCCGAGTTGTCCTGATTCGCATCCCATTTGGTTAATAATGAGGAGAGAATGATGTGAATGTTTCTTCGAGGTTTGAGACCCAAAATACTTCAATACCTCATTTCTCATAAACTGTATTTGTATTCAGATGTTGTAAATATGGCTCAGTTATTGGAGCACGATAATGAGTTAACCCAACCAAGAGAGAGCTGCCAGAAAGTCGATAATTCCAGTGGTAGTAGTCATCGAAGCGGTGACAACAAACGTGGAGGGAATCAACATGCACGAAATGGTAACCACTCCGGTGGTAATCATGGCCAAGATAATAGAAGTAGAAATTTCAAGAAGAGGAGATTCAATAATGATGGAAAGATGTTAGCACCGGCACCTATTGTTAAGGAAGGAGAACGACCATCGGTCGTATGTTACAAATGCGGAGGAGAGGGACACATCAGTCCAAACTGTACGCACCAGTCCAAAACATGCTACAATTGTGGAAGAGAAGGTCACCTAGCCCGATTTTTTCGTGCACCAAAGTCAAGTCCAGCTGGGATGGAGGCATCAAAGGCCGTCCCAGACAAGACAAAATCGATAGTTCAAGGGAGAACGTTTGACGTAACCTCCCAAAAAGCGAGGAATTCGAACGAGGTGATCATGGGTAAGCTAATCATAAACTCTTATGAAGCTTATACCTTATTTGATACCGGTTCTACCCATTCCTTTATTTCTCCTACTTGCGCTCAACGTTTAAATTTGACTCTAGAGAAATTATACTTTAATTTATTTGTTGAAACTCCGCTGGGAGAAACCTTCATAACATCCACTGTCTATAAGTCTTGTTTAATTTAAATCGGTAACCACATGTTACCTGTCGATCTTATTTCTTTAAAAATACTTGCATTCGATGTGATTTTAGGAATTGATTGGTTGACTACTCATCATGCTAAAATTGATTATTTTTGTAAGGTTGTTAGATTTCATATTCCTAACCAACCTATTATGCGAATTCAAGTAACCAAACCGTTAAAGTCAATTACTGTCATCTCAAGTCATAAAGCTATTCATTTATTGAAAAACGGATGACAAGCTTTCTTAGCCCATGTCATAAATTTAAACAAAAATACGTCAGATTTGAATGATATTTCTATTGTTAATAAATTTCCTGACGTATTCCCTGAAGAACTTCCTGGTCTACCCCCAGAGCGTGAAATTAAATTTTGTATCAACCTTGAATCCGGTACAAAACCCATTTCCAAAGCCCCATATCGAATGGCTCCTGTTGAACTTCAGGAGTTAAAGACTCAACTGCAGGAATTGTTAGACATCGATTTCATTCATCCTAGTACATCTCCTTGGGGTGCTCCTGTTCTCTTCGTAAAGAAGAAAGATGGAAGTATGCGACTTTGTATTGATTATCGAGAGTTGAATCATGTCACCATCAAAAATAGGTACCCGTTGCCACGCATTGATGACTTGTTTGACCAGTTGCAAGGCGCCAAATTCTTTACAAAGATCGATCTTCGTTCTGGATATCATTAGCTAAAGATTAAAACTGATGACATCACAAAGACTACTTTTAGAACTCGGTACGGGCATTATGAATTCATAGTCATGTCTTTTGGATTGACTAATGCTCATGCTGCCTTCATGGATATGATGAACCGAGTATTCAAGGAATATTTGGATCATTTTGTAGTCATCTTTATTGATGACATCCTCATATATTCCAAAAGTCGTGAAGATCATGAGCAACACTTGAGGCTGATACTCCAAAAGCTTCATGAAAACAAGCTTTATGCCAAGTTGAAGAAGTACGAGTTTTGGCTTGAGGAAGTAGAATTCCTTGGGCACGTGATATCAAATCATGGAATATCTGTTGACCCAGCAAAGATTGAAGCAATTCAAAGTTTGAAGCAACCCAAGTCAGTGACCGAAGTACGTAGCTTTCTCGGCTTAGCTGGTTATTATCGGAGATTTGTAGAAGGGTTTTCTTGAATCGCTACTCCATTAACTTAGCTGGCTCGAAAAGACACAAAATTCAGTTGGAGCGAAGAATGTGAGAAGAGTTTTCAAGAACTCAAGAGGAGACTCATTTCAACACCTGTTCTGACAATACCATCTAGTTCGGAGGGATTTGTCATCTACAGTGATGCTTCAGGCAAAGGTTTAGGATGTGTTCTCATGCAACATGGGAAAGTCATAGCCTATGCCTCATGACAACTCAAAGAATATGAGAGAAATTATCCTAATCATGATCTAGAGTTGGAAACTGTTGTTTTTGCGCTTAAGATTTGGAGGCATTACCTGTATGGAGAGAAGGTGTTATACGGATCATAAAAGCCTCAAATATTTCTTCACTCAAAAGGAACTCAACATGCGGCAAAGACGATGGTTTGAATTGTTGAAAGATTATGATCATACAATTCAATACCATCCTGGAAAAGCAAACGTAGTAGCTGATGCATTGAGTAGAAGATCATATGCGGGTACGAGTGCGATATTGTCAACGCAAAGGCCCATTTTGTATAACTTACAAAGGATGGAGATAGAGTTAAATACTCTAGGGACCCATGTGATGATGGCAAATATACGAGTAGAACCGACTTTAATCGATAAATTTAAAGCTGCTCAAGCTACAGATCTGGAGCTAATGCGCATGAAGAAGAAAGTGCAAGAAGGTGCTATTCCAGAAGCAAGAATCGATGAAGAAGGAATACTTTGAGTTAACTCCAGACTTTGTGTTCCTAACGATTCTGACTTAAAGTATAAAATTATGATGGAGGCGCACAACACACCTTTTGCAATCCATCATGGGAGTACCAAAATGTATCGTGATCTTCGATATACATTTTAGTTGAGCAATATGAAGAGAGAGATAGTGGGGCTTATCTCAAGGTGTCTAACCTATCAACGAGTCAAGGCGGAGCATCAAGTGTAAAAAGGTCCATTGCAACCACTTGAAATTCTAGAATGAAAGTGGGAGCACATTACCATAGATTTCGTTACTGGTCTTCCCAAGGTTTCTTAAGGCATAAATGTAATTTGGGTCATTGTTGATAGATTGACCAAGTCTGCTCATTTCTCACCGATACGAGAAACTTATACACTTGAACGTCTTGCTCGTCTGTACATAAATGAGATTGTAAGATTGCATGGTATGCCAGTATTTATAGTTTCTGATCGAGACCCAAGATTCACTTTAAGATTTTGGGTTAGTTTGCAAAAAGCTATGGGCACGAATTTATGATTTAGTTCGACTTATCATCCTCAAACGGACGAACAATCAGAGAGGACTATTCAAACTCTTAAGGATTTATTAAGACTCTGTGTCCTTGACTTCAAAGGAAGTTGGGACAAGTTCTTACCATTTGTGGAGTTTTCGTACAATAACAGTTATCAAGCAAGTATTGGCATGGCTCCATTTGAGGCGTTGTATGGAAGAAAGTGTCATTCTTCAGTATGCTGGGATGAAATAGGTGAAGCAACTTTTTTGGGACCAGAGTTGGTGCGTATGACTACAAAAAATATTTAAACGATTCGATAACGTATAAAAACCTCACAAGATCGACAAAAGAGTTATGCTGATCTTCATCGGAAGGACGTGGAATTCAATATTGGAGATCATGTGTTGTTACGTGTTGCTCCATGGAAAGGAGTTATAAGATTTGAAAAGAGAGGAAAGCTCAATCCTCGATTCATTGGCCCATTTGTAATCATTGATCGAGTAGGAACTGTGGCCTATAGACTCGCCTTACCGCCAAGTATGTCTCGTGTTCATAACGTTTTTCACATATCTATGTTACATAAATATGTGAAAGACCCGAACCAAATTATTAATTAGAACCAAATGAGATAGCAGAAGATTTAACGTATGAAGAGGTAGCTGTTAAAATCATGGATAAGAAGGATCATATTTTATGCTCCAAGGTTATACCTCAAGTCAAAGTTTTGTCGAGAAACCATGATGTGGAGGAAATGACCTGGGAGTTAGAATCTGAAATGAAATCCAGGTATCCTCACCTCTTCGACATATCAGGTACGTACCCTAATTTTGAGGATGAAATTTCATAAGAAATGGAGGTTGTAAGACCCCACCTTTTTTGAATAAAGAATAATTTTTCTCGAATTATATTTTTGAATATTATGGTGTGGATATGATATAATGTTATAGTTGTGGGTAATATTTGGAAAATTTTGCAAAGTAATCAAGTTGATATAAAATATTCGTTGTATCAGTGAATATTCGATTGGTCTTGGAATATTCATTTAACAGGAAATATTCGTACGACAGCACAATCATTGGTGGACCCCACAACAAAAGTATTGTCGTAGTTAGATAACGACAGAAATATCTTTTTATAAAAATAACGGTGAAAGTTTTACTGTTAAACTGTTGAACTACCCGGTGGTAAAAGTACAGTAATACGCTTGGTTGCATAGTAGCACACGGTATTGATTATTGATGCTTACGTGAGAAGTTACTCATTTATACTCAATTATTGCTACAGTAATTGTTGCATAGTATCTCACGTTATTTGATTCAATTATTGTTATCATCTACATAATATTTTATAATTTATAATTGAGACAACAAAGTTATTCATATTATTATTTGCAATATTGACAATGTCTAGAAGTTCTGTCAAGGAGAGGTTTGGTCACCTAATTGCGCGCAAATAAGGAGAAATCCTTATCGGAAAGCCCCCTCTTTCCTGGGAACGACATGGTTGTTAAATATTGTGAGTTATAATATTAATGATGAATAATTGTTGAAGTATTAAGAATGCGTTTATTGAAGATAAGTGATTTACAAAAGTTAAGGGGGAATAATGCAAACTTGGAAAACTTTAGGGGTATTAAAGTGTAAAAAGTTAAATCAATCTGGACAATTGATGGTGGTTTTAATAGTAAATCAATCTGGACCATTGATGGTGGTTTTAATAGTAAATCAATTTGGACCATTGATGGTGGTTTTAATAGTAAATCAATATGGACCGTCAGTGGTGGTTTTAATAGTAATCAATCTAGACCGTCGGTTGTGGTTTTAAAAGTAAATCAATATGGACCGTCGGTGGTGGTTTTAAAAGTAAATCAATCTGGACCGTCGGTGGTGGTTTTAAAAGTAAATCAATCTGGACCGTCGGTTGTGGTTTTAATAGTAATCAATATGGACCGTCCGTTGTAATAGTGAATCAATCTGGACCGTTCATGAATTAGTTACTATTTAGTCTATTCTCCTATAAATAGAAGCTTAATTCTTCTTTTATTCTCACCAATTCATTGACATTCATAAGAGACACTATAGAGAGAGAAACTATAGAGAGCAAGAAGAAGAGTATTCTGATACTTCACTTTTGCAGTATCCAGCTTTCTACTAAGGTAAGGGGTATTATTTCTTTTGTATTCATAAGGAATACTATTTTTGTATTCATCCTTTAGTATATCGGAATAACCTGTCTACGCGGATTACGTACCGTATGACAGGTGAAAATCCATTTGCAGTTTTTCGTATGTTAATTCTTTTCATATTTTTAATCTAAACGTATTATGGTAAGTATTGCTTCTATAATCCTTGAAATTAGTGGAATATCCGTGAGTTTTGCACTTCATCCAGTATCATTTTATTGGAATATTGATATGAACTTTTTTATTAAATATCAATACTTTCACCTGAAGTACTATTCACGAGTTATTATTCATGGGTTACTATTCACCCGATTACTATTCACTATAAAATTATTCACTCGGGTATTCAGGGAACTTTTCATGTCGGGGCACTATTCATTAGTTACTATTCATGGGATTACTATTCACCCAATTACTATTCACTCAAATATTGTTCACTTGGATATTTGGTGCACTTTTCATGTCGGGTTACTATTGACGGGGTATTATTCCTGAAGTACTATTCACATGGTACTATTCACGGGGTATTATTCACCGAAAAATTTATTTCTTTTCTGTCCAAATTATTTTTGATACATAAATATTATTCTTGAATTTTACTCTAAAAAGCAGTATCATGTTGAAAATTTGGACATTATTGAATTCTGGATAAATTAAATTATAAATCTTTAAAAATTTATCCTTTACTTTCTTTTAATTGATTTCTTATATCATTGTCATCATCATCATGCTTATATTGTGATGAAAGTCATCTTTAGCTTACGTGCATAGATGGACTGTTGATTGGTATGATTATGACCAGTGATAATTCGGTATAGTCATGACCATTGATGATTACACGAATAATTCTTGGCCCGTAGTGCAAGAATAATTTGTGGACGTGATATTAATGAATATCCTTAGCCCATAGTGCATGGATGATTCGATGATGTGATCCATTTATTAAGCTGAGTCCCAACAATTAAGTTAATGATAAACTTTTTCAATCATAGAAGATAGTAAATATCATGCTCTACTTGACTCTTCTAATGGATTGCTTGTTTCGCTGTAGTTAAACTTGTTGTCTATTATATTCTATCAGTTTAACATTGTTAAAGGCTAATGATAACTTATTCTGCATTATCTTAGTCATAATATTTCTTACTGGGCTAGTTGAGCTCACCCTTTTACTTCCATTGTTCTCTTCAGGAAATGAGAACGTAGCCAGAACTAGTCCGAGAACGGAGTAATGGCCCGAGATGGTGTTTTAGTAGTCCTCACTATTCTATAAAATAGTGTGATAATAATTATAATGAGGACTCCATTAAGTGTGGATATTGTCTAGAAGACAATATTCGTTTTAAAACTCTCATCTTATGTTTTTTCGTATGTTACACGACAGTTGTATAATTAAGTTGTATTTGAATTTTGTACCATGTATTTGGCGACCCAAGATGGGTGATGTATACCTATTTTGGGGGCATCACAATGGTATCATAGCTATATAAGGTTATAAACCTTAGGTGGGATAAACCTTAGGCTATAACCTTAGGACAGAGGGAAATATTGGAAATATAAATAACTCATATAGAGTTTAACAAGAGATGAATCGGATAAATTCATCGTCAAACAAACTAAAAGATAACTTATATAAAACTATTATTTGTATGTGTATATATTATATGCTAATCAGGATAATTTATGTGTGTAGATGTCAGGTGAAAAAGGATTAGGATACCCTCGAAACATAAAGAATGAGCCAATATCAAAGTCAATAGCTGAAATAGAGGCTCAAAGTGAAAGCAACCTAGATGAGGTGGTGATTTTGGAAAACGTAGTACCAGATCCGAAAATGGTGGAACTAATAGATAGTGATTCAGACACTGAAGTTGGAGCCAGATTATTATATTATTTTTCTAGAGTAATGTCAAATTTATGTGAACTTGCGGCGTGTTAATTAGATAAATCAAGACTATTTTGGATCCATCCTTTTAGTAAGCACTGACCAATTGTCTTTTCTAGTTATGTGTCCAGATTTAGGTTGTCTATTTATTGTGTTAAAAATTTGTACGCTGTTAAAACTCTGTTGATTCCAAGGTAATAAAAGACTTAGACGCTTTTACACTTTCAGGTCTATAGTTCTAAATAAAAAATAAAAAATAATAATAATAATAGTCCTGCGGTGGGTTGAGATGGAGCGTGGAAACGCACTCATCCATAAACACAGACTGGTAAAATCTATTTTGGATTTATGTTGATTACGTGGCATTTGTTGCTTGAGTTATTAGATTCTTAGGGGTATTTTACACCTAATGCCCTAAAGTCATCTGGCTTGGGAGTCATTGATCGAAAGCTCGTTAATGAGTGCTCTGTTTAGCCTAAAAGTAATCAAGTACTGTCTAAGTTAGAATTTACTTCATATTATTAGAACCTTTTGATCTTTTCTTGTTTTTGTGTCTTGTTCTTAATGATTGTTATTTATATGTGTTGCATAGTAAGCTAATTGGTTATCACAATCGAGTGTGTGATCTTAATTTGGGTTATGGCTAGTTAAGATGTTTGGACTGCACACACACAAAATGGATCGATTACATTCTCATGTTTATTAATAGACATTAAGCCCTCAATTGTATGTGTTTTGTCCTATTCTCATAGCATGTTTAGTCTATAGGTTTAGTCTTCATTTGTATCTTGCAGTAATGGGATATGGGTGTCTGATAGTTCGCTTGAGGGCAACCAAAAACTTAAGTTTCGGGGTATTTGATGAGTGGGATTTATACCTGCGAATCAGATCCTTTGTGGCTTAAGTTGTTACCTGTTTTCAATCTTTTAGTTAGCTTTTATTTATTTTTTGTTGTTATTTTGTTTAAGTTCTATCATGTAGGGCTTTGCAGTATCTTTTCCCGCTTCTAGGGGAATAATGGGCATTTTAGCTATATTGGCGCCGCAGTGCCAGGGATACACTAAGAATCCGCATCTCAGCGCCATTACGAGCTGATAGATACTGGAAATCGGTGCCCTAGCGCCAAGGATTATTGAAGAACCCGCGTCACAGCACCATATCACCTTGGACCTTACTGGAAACAGGCGCCCAAGCACCAACGCTCGGCGCCCCAACACCATTTACCGCGCCCCAGCACCATTTACTGAGCCCCAATGCCATTTCCCGCGCCCCAGCGCCATGCCCCTGTCATCCTCGCACCGCAGCGCCGAGGTCTCTTCATGGAGTCGTGTCACAGTATGACCTTCGGTCTTTTTAAGCCCACGTGGCGCTGTAGCACAACTTCCTAGTTCAATGCTTGCGCCGCAGCATGAGCTCTGGTGTTCAGACAGTAAAGAGGCTTTAAATGACCTACGGAGAGAGGGGGTTCAAATAATTAATATCAGCCGCCCGCGATAAAAATCTGAGACAATTAGCCTATCTTAGAAAGAGTTATTACAGTCTTAAATTCTTAGAAGAGAAAGAAGTTGTGCTTCAAAGGAGGAACAGTTAGTGCATCCTACAGAAGCTCAGTAGCTATGCAGTGAAGAGAAGATTTGGAGGAAGAACACTTCAAAACAGGGGTTTTCTTATTCCAAATCTCCCATTTATTTGTATATTACTGAAATGTGGAATGTATTAAAAATGTGTGTTAGTACCATAGATTTGAACTAACTCAATTTTTAGGATTACAATGTAACCTTTTGTTTAGCTTAATTAAATTTCTCTCCTATTTTATATAATGAATCATGTTGGAATGGGTTGTTATATTTCATATTTAATGACTAATTGCTCGATAGAGAAATTAGTATTGTTATTAAAAGAAATTGACAAATGGATGTTATTATATATCTTTTAAATATAACAACACCTGTTATGACCATGCCAATGGAATGTATGCATAAAATGCTAATAGGATAGACATATCTCTATTTGCCTTGTGTGGCCTTGAGACTTAGCTTAATGACCTTGGCCTAGTTATTTTCACCAATAGACATATTGTGATTTATCTGGCTAGGGATGTGCATTTGACCTTCGATAGAAGCTTATGCGTATTTATTGTTCTCGGTTGACCATTCCTTGATTCTTTTGTAATTTGGAGAGTTAAGGATATTAGGCGACGCATTAGGGGAGTTGTAATCCCATCTTGACTTCCTAGCACAACTACTTCTCGTATTGCTTTAGTTTTAATCACATAGCTTAACCAACCATCTTATTTCACTTATTTAGATAAGATTAGTAACAACTTTACCCTAGTATTTGTTATCTCTTAAGACTTTGTCCTCGTGGGTTCGACACTCAACTTATCTTATATTACTTGTGGGCCGCGTATGCTTGTGCGTGATTTAGCAATAGCAAAATCGACCAACACTATCAAACTCAGTTTGATTGAGCCTGGATATACATCCGGTGTGTTTATTGCTTATATATATATATATTTACATTTCAGTCAAACTGGGAGATCACTTTATGGTCATTTACTGCTTTTGTGACGCCCCCAAATCCAGGTATCTTCCAACCCGACAGATGGTGCTACACGGTACTCATAACTGTACATTCATTCTATTAAAACGACATCAAAATGTGTGTATCAACGACATTCTTATTGCATTAATAATATTACATCTCGTTCCCAGGTTCTAAAACCATTACATTCTTTGTTCATCATTCTATAATATATATAACTTACTAGTTTATTACAAGGTAAACTAATCGTTCAGCTTCGTCTTGCATATATTCTTGTCAGATCCCTCGGTTCATTTGGTCCTAGCTGCATTCATATGGATCAAGCAAGAGTGAGCATAATAAGCTCAACAAGTACAATAATTTCTTTTAAACAACATGCTTGAAACATAGGAATCGTATATCTTCAATAACTGGATAATAGCTATGAAGTACTATCAATAATTCAAAATATCATTTCTTTTTTGTTAAATGTTTTACAATAACACTATTCATTAAAACATCAATTCTGGATCAAGACCATCAGCATTTCACAGTTTCTTTGAAAAGGATAACCCGGCACTAAGTCTGTAAGTCTGGCATATCTTACGAGCACTTCTGGGTGATCAGCCCATAGTACTCTATGTTGATCAACGCTATATTCATTAAACGTCTATACGTTTAAGTTTTGGCAACCTCGCGTGCCCATCGAATAATCAATAAAAAATACATTTGTTTATTCATACTCAGGCTTACCTTGAATCCGTACCAAACAATTTGCGTAGGATAGCTGTTAGCAATTCTATATTGAAAAACTTGTAAATAAATCAATCAACTCTTCAAGATTTTTCTAGCCGAAATAAAACTGGCATCCACCGTTTAGTAAAACACTTCATGCATCTCATAACATGAATCACAGAAAACTTTGCTAACATGAAGGTTAGACAAGTGTTTAAGAAAAACTTGCCTTCAACATCTGCTACAGTAAAAATAACTTTTCCTTTCAGTCTTTACGGTCTCTACAATACATAACAACAAAACATACCACATTAGGTCATGAATGAACATACATAGTTCCTAATAAATCTTACCCTTCTTCTCAATCTAATCATATATTAGATTTTTTACTATTGGTCCCGGCTTGCCATTATATTTTACATTATTCTTACCAACTTCTTTCTCTTCTATGTCTTACGTGGATTTACTTCATTAATAGAACTCGTTTCGAGTTCATCTTCCTTCCTCACGGCTTACGAACATTCCTACGTTATTTGAAACTCGATCATCATTTGTTAAGTACACTTTATTACATTCTGTTTACGTTTACGTAATATTTAACAACATTTAGTTATAACTCTCAACGTTATAGTCATTATCATTATTGAATACAGTTCACGTTCTTTATACTTTACGTTCGTCGTTTAACTACTCATTAAATAATATTAAATTCTTAAAGTCGTCACTATAACAGTGATTTAGGAAAGGTCTTATCATATTCATTAAATAATTACATAACCCATACTGGTATTGCAAACCATTGGATTCATAATCAACTTGGTCAACAAATTTCTACAGCTGGCTTAGCACATTACGATGTTCTCATTACGTTCATCTTCAATTGATTATTAACCTTTAATCATCATACATTAAGTGTCTAACTATGCTTTAACAATGTTATATTTACACCTTAGTTCATTACTAATGATTTATCTTTCATTCTATACTTTTAAACATTCTTATCTGTCGAAACCCTATGACTGGCGCCGCGGCGCCACACATAGCTCTCCTTCTCGCGCCGCTGCGCGAGTTTGCAGTAGGCAATAACACTGTGCCCGGCGCTATAGCACCACCATTTGGCCTTGGGTTGGCGCCGCGGCGCCAACTTTGTGCCTTAGAAAATTTACAGCTTTTGAAATTTTTGTGAAACTCCCAGACGCATAACTTCTTCGTTATATGTCTGAATTGGCTCGTTCAAAAGACTACGGTTCACAAATTACATACTATATTCGTTCATGTAAGAATTTTATCTATTTGACTTCGTTTGCTCAAAATTCACCTATTAGTCCATTTTTAACGAAAATGGTAAATTTTCTTGAACGTTCAACGCTCGTTTCTTCGTTCTAAGTTGGAATTCAGTCATTCTCGAGTCTGGAACTCTATAATACTAAATAAGACTTGTCTCCATTGAAAACTAATATTTCCAAGCTCCATATCAAAATTTGACTTCCATTCCGAGATTTTCACGAATTCGACGATTATCGTCCAAACTCGTAAATTTCGCATTAACTTCATTTCTTATGATTTGTTCATCGCTTCAAATGGATTCAATCCATCGTACTAACATCTTGACATACATACTCATTAACTTATAAACATGATAAGTTATTACTTGTTCTTTGTGAGTTTATAACTTATAAGAGTATAAACTACTTATGACTTCTTTTCTCATGACTTATTATAGATTAAGTCTTTTAACCACCATTCTTACTTCTTATTATCATACCATCTTATTAAAGTACACATATGAGTAGTTCATATAAACTCTTTATAAATTTATAACTTAATTAAGTTTGAATTACTTATTCATGACTTATACGATTTAAGTCCATTGATTAATCATTCTTATCATTCCTTAACATACATGTTCTACCACTACCCCATTCTCTAACAATTGAAGAGAAAGAAATTATGGTTTAAGTTCTTACCTATGAAGAGCACTTGCTTAAATCTTTACTCTCCTTCTTTCTTCTTGAATTCTCAAAGGCTAAATTGTTCTGGCTTTTGTAGCTTATTCTCACTTATTCTCTCTAACCAATAAGCTCTCAACTTATTAGATGAAATGAACAACCAACAAAATGAAAACCAAGCTTGCTATTTATAGGACTTGCTAGATTAGGGCATAAGGGTCATTAATCCAATCCCACCTCCTTAATCACCTCTTTACTATTCATTACCTAGACATTAAGTTAACTTGCTCCTCACATGAATTACTTTGTCACCACAACACTTGGTCATTAAGTTAACTTGGACACCACCTTATTTGTTTGCTCATCACAGAAGCACTTTACTTAGATTTTAAGTTTGCTTGGTCATTACATACTTATCTCTTGCTAAGCCATTAAGTCTACCTAACTTATACTTTGCTTAACCCTTAAGTCTACTTGCTCACCACACAAAGTTCTTGATCACCAATTCATCCATATGATTATGGGTTGCCCCATGGATCCTCCTAATCCATTGGATTGTTACTTTGGGTTTAAGGTTTAATTAATCCGAACTTATACATTGGGCTTGTATTAACAATTCTTTGGGCTTTTATCATTATCTTGCATTGGGCTTACACATCTCTATGCTTAGGCCTTATCAATATCTCATTGGACTTTACAATTTCTTACTCAATCCTATAAGTCCATTATATTTTGCTTAAAGCCTTATAACGTATAATTTACGTATTAATCTCATATTCTAACTCGTATACTTATTTAATATATGACATTCCATCATTCATACATGCTCGTATAATACCTCGTATTATACTTGTATTCATTACCTCATACAATACTTACGTATTATACAATCATTACTTTAATTCATTATACGCATTTAAATTCCTTCTCGGAACTCATTTTTCCCTAATCGTTAGGTTTTAAGTCCGCAGGCAAAAAACTATATTTGCTATAATCGAAATATTATTGGATATTCTATCTCACCTCGATATTCTATCATTACGTATTTCTCAAAAATTCAAAAATAATTCCCGAGCAGAAATACGTGAATAGTATTTTTCAGAAAATTTCTCGAAAAACTTTTATTTTTGTCTTCGAAATTCAAACACTTTAATTCTACCACGTAGCCAAAATACTACGACATTCCGATATATCTAGGTCATTGAACGACCTTCAATTAGCTTACTCCCATATATAATTAATTAAATTCATTTTAATCCACATAATCAAATAAAATTTTAATTCTCAAAAATCCAAATTTTCTGGGGCGTTACACTCTTCCCCTCTTATAAGGATTCTGTCCCCAGAATCTCGCTAATAATATATACACCATTGAGGAAAAATTTTCCTTTATTTTAATATTGAGTTCCCACAATGCTTCTACAACATTGAGGTTCTTTCATTTCACCTTCACCGAAGGTAATATCTTAATTCACATGACTTGTCAATTCCTATCAATACTCTGAGTTGGAAGCTAAATCTTTACTCACACATTACGCTATCTTCCTTTTATTAGTCCTTCTTTTAATACCAAATTATATGAAACTCAAATTCCTCCTTCATAACAAGATTATACTTGATCTTCTCTTCATCATGCATCCTCTTCTTCATTCGCGTACATTCCTCATTACCTAGTTGTAGTTACTTAACTCGTTCAAGTATCGTGGATTGAGTCTACGCTGTGAATAACATTTCTACCACTTCATTCCACAATTTAACCTCTAACTCCGTTTTCGACATTTCCGTAATTAACTCATTCTGAGTTGTTAACATCGATAGTTTTTCCCTACCCTTCCTACTTAACACGTCAGCTTCTACGTTAACTTCCCCATATTGATATAACATATCAACGTCGAAATCTCTTATCTATTCTAATTACCTTCTCTACCTCATATTCAACTCCTTTTGTGTGAAGATATATTTCAGACTCCTAGAGTCCGTGTATATCTCACATTTCTCACTGTATAAATACTATCTTCAAATTTTTAAATCAAAAACTACAACTGTCAATTATAGATCATAAGTAGGATAGAACTTCTCATAATCCATTAACTGGCGTGATGCATACGTAATGACTTTACCTTACTACAAAAGCACGCAATCTTGTCATCTATGTGAAACATCGATATACACTAAAAAAAATTCCCCATATCATTTGATAGAGACAATACATGTACTTCACTTAACTTCCCTTTTTAGTTCCTGAAAACTATTTTTTTTCTCACTTCCCATTTCGACAATACCAACCTGTGACGCTAATGGTACTTTTAATCATAGCACCTCATAAGGGTACCTATCGATTTACCCCCGACTTGCTTAGCGCCTCTTACGAAAAATCTAACTTCCGTACATTAGTCCACCCAATTGACATAATCAAAAACTTGTCATAACTATAACGAGTTCTGAATGTCATCTTAGGTACCTCCTCCTTCTTCCTTACTTTCAACTGACTGTACCCCGTACGCAAATCTATCTTAGAAAAATTATTTTCCTTC
Source organism: Panax japonicus (assembly GCA_020205505.1). Taxonomy (NCBI): domain Eukaryota; kingdom Viridiplantae; phylum Streptophyta; class Magnoliopsida; order Apiales; family Araliaceae; genus Panax; species Panax japonicus. The sequence goes on along the minus strand of CM035110.1, from coordinate 22,354,137 downwards.
TTCAACTGATCAAATAGATCATCGATCCTGGGCCATGGGTATTTATTCTTAATTGCAAACTTACTCCTATTACGGTAGTGGATACACAACCATAACGACATATTCTTTAACATCCTTCTAACTTGCGTCACCGATAGACAACGAGAGCCTCGCGGTATTTTATTACCGTAAGTTACTACCTTGGGATTTTCTTAGAAAACCAAAGATTCAAACTTTTATTCTAACAATTTATTAAAGTTCTATGATTAATTAACCCATTCATACCGAGAATTACTTCAAATTCTCCCAACATTATCGGTACTTATCTATCAACACTTGCTTACCATTATTATCCTTGAAACTATTTCCACGAATATAATCAACGAAAGTTATTCCCTCCTCCTCTACATTAATGTTTAAATGTACTTATAATCCCTTTCAGACAGATTCCTAGATGAGTCTTCCCACATGTCTTACACACTTTGATCTTACGCTTAGAATCCCCTTGTCCCACTATAGTATTCCCGGAGTTAAAATTCTCTCTTTTTAGCATATTGCCACTGGCATTCTCTACCTTGGTTCCTCCCTCTCCCTTGCTCTTATTCTTTCTCTCTTTGTGGTATTGAGTCAACGCCTCACTACCACCCTCGCTATAATCACCTTCTCCAGAATGGTCCCAAAGGAAACACTTTGGAACACAGAAATCCTACTATAGAGCCAGGGTTTCAGGCCCTGCTCAAACATACGAGCCTTCCTCTTCTCAGTGTCCACTTGATGTGGAGCAAACCTTGCCAATTCATTGAATCTGGCCGCGTATTGAGGAACCGTCATGTTCCTTTGCTTAAGTTCTAAGAAATTAATCACCTTCCTCCCTTGCATACTTGTAGGGAAATAATTCTCAAAGAAAACCTTCTTGAATTGTTCCCACATTACTGCATCTGTCCTAGCCCCACCCTGGTGTGCCTCCCACCAAAAGTTGGCTTCCCCTTTTATCATATAAGTCGCAAAAGAAGTTTTCTGCGCCTTACCTACATTTGTATTAATAAATGCCTTCTCTATTTCCTTTACCCATGTCTGGGCTTCTAATGGGTCCGTTGTTCCTTTGAACTCCAGCGGACTTTCACTTTTAAATTCTTTAAAGGTAGTCGTTCTGACTAGCTTAGGTTCTAGAGGTACTCTACCCCCGGTTTAGTTAAATGCAGCGGTTAATAAATTAACGAACTCTTACATATGGTTAATTTAACCCCCCTTGATTATCATTACTTTATTCCGCTTCCAGATTACGTTGTCTTCTCCTTGGCGACATTTTCTGATTAAATAGAATTTCATTATTATCTCGTTATTATTCGCCATATAACAACTCATACCATAAGAAAGCTTATTAAATAAAAACTTCATTATATTCATATGCTTCTTCATAGTTTGAAACTATTTACACTCTGCTCCTATAGCCAAAAGCTATTACATTTCTATCCCGCAATTGAACTTCTCAAAAGTTGGGATTTACAAAAAGACTACCCTTTTATACAAAAGAGGGTTTTACGTCACTACACACATATTTATAACTCTAGATTTCTAATAATGCATAACAGCGTCCTCGTGTTTCTCATTCGCAATCTTCGCTACAGTATCCCGACTAATAGTATGTCGAGTTTTCCCTGACTCCATGGGATGACAAGCAACTTTCAGCTTGAAATCCATATGAGCACTCTTATGGATGTAAGACATCCTTGCTATCTTTCGGTCTCTCATAATTATCTTCTTACGAAGCTTATCGGCCTCTTGCTTATAGTCCCTAGCCTGCTCTGTCATAAGCACCTGTCAATCGCGCTCTGACTCAAAATCTGCTTCTGCAGACACCTTAGCTTCATGGAGATAATTAATCTCTTCACTCTGATTCTGCACGACTGTACTCAGTTGCACATTCCTGTCAAGCACTGCCAGATACAATGCTCTCATTGCGTCTGGAGGTATTGACTCTAGTGTAGATACCACTGTATTAACCGATGTTACCTCAATTTCCTCCTCCTCATAGACCATCATATTAAGATATGACGCTATATCCATATCTCCCTTGGAGTAGTCCTCCTCAGAAAAGTACTCAACTGTCTCCGACTCCTCTTGAATCACTAATGGTACCTCCGCCACCAGCATAGGTACATGCTCTACTCTGTTCACAAATTCTTCGCTCACTGCGTGTATATCTCTATACATTAAGCTATCTATCGACATCCCACAATAACACATAACATGTTGATTAGTACATAACACACCATAGTATAAGCACAAATCACATTTAATTTATTTAGGATTACTTTCCATCTTTTAAATCTTTCGGTACTGAGTTTCCTCAATACCTTATTAACTCATTCGACTGAAGTAAAACTTGAGTTCACTTCCTTCGGAATTTTCTTCCTTTACGAGGTTTTTAGCCTAAGGTTCTTCCCCCTTAAGTTTTATAACCTAATGCTTTGATACCAACCTGTGACGCCCCCAAATTTGGGTATCTTCCAACCCGACAGATGGTGCTACACGGTACTCATAACTGTACATTCATTCTATTGAAACGACATCAAAATGTGTGTATCAACGACATTCTTATTGCATTAATAATATTACATCCCGTTCCAAGGTTCTAAAACCATTACATTCTTTGTTCGTCATTCTATAATATATACAACTTACTAGTTTATTACAAGGTAAACTAATCATTCAGCTTCATCTTGCCTCTATTCTTGTCAGATCCCTTGGTTCGTTCGGTCCTAGCTGCATTCATATGGTTAAAGCAAGAGTGAGCATAACAAGCTCAACAAATACAACAATTTCTTTTAAACAACATGCTTGAAACATAGGAATCATATATCTTCAATAACTGGATAATAGCTATGAAGTACTATCAATAATTCAAAATAGCATTTCTTTTCCTTTAAAATGTTTTACAATAACACTATTCAGTAAAACATCAATTCTGGCTCAAGACCATGAGCATTTCATAGTTTCTTTGAAAAGGACAACCCGATACTAAGTCCGTAAGTTCGGCATATCTTACGAGCACTTCTGGGTGATCAGCCCATAGTACTCTATGTTGATCAACACTACATTCATTAAACGTGTATACGTTTATGTTTTGGCAACCTCGTGTGCCCATCGAATAATCGATGAAAAATACATTTGTTTATTCATACTCAGGCTTACATTGAATCCGTACCAAAAAATTGGCGTAGAATTGTGAGAGCCCCGAATCCGGGTCCCAAATCACCGCGAATTCGGTACAATCAGTCTATTACTATTGCGAAAGATATAAACATAAATTGTTTATACAATACACTTTACACACATTTCCCCAAAATCGAGTAACCTTAACTTATGCACAAATCATAAACTATCTAACACTTGACATTATTATCAAACTTTACTATTACAATCTAGCTGCACATTTTATCCCAAGCAGAACTTGGCATTATCCTTTTCCTGTATCCGAACGCATTGGCCTTATCTACAATGTTTATCATGATATAGCAAGGGTGAACATGATAGTTGCCCAGCAAGTTTATATACAATTTAAGGATATATCATGATTGAAAGAGTTTGAATAATAGGCTGGCTATAATTCATCAATATAATTGAGAACTAGCACGAACAAACTTTTGATTGAACAAGTATTGAACATGGACAAATATATCTGGACCAACTGGTAATGCAGGTGATCAGCCTTTCATACCTGACTTATACATGCAATATGTACATAGTACAATTTCACATGGAAATCAACAATGATTAACCATAAGCATATCTGAATAAAACAACTCTTAGTAGAGTTAAGTAAAACTTGCCTTGATTGGAGATTACCACAAAATTTAACTTAGAGTTTCTCCACAATTCCTACAGAATTATATTTACATGCACACACACATATTAGATAATTGAATATATTATAAAACATGTATGTATATTCATCAATAATAATTATTAGTTTTATACAAACTAATATTATTTATTCTTACTCAAAACGAACATTAGTTTATTTAGAAACTTAATTCGTTTTACCCTTTTTAAACCAAATAAAGGTCCCTCACATTTTAGTATGTAAATATTTTACACTTTGAAGCTTCAATCATTTATATTCCATTTTAGGAATATCTTATTCCTTTACTCATTAATTCAGGACTTAAACATCTAATAATTAGCTTTTATTGTAAAATTCAATTTACTATATTATTTTTTTAATATAAATAATTTTTTTATATTATTATTTTTCCCACTTATGAGTCAACTCGGACCATCGTCTCATTTATAAACATTCTATCCCGCTAACACACTTACTGCATTTTTTTCGTTTTGCAAATATTCACATTTTCACTATATATATTTATATATCAAGTATATATAAATCTTGGCTCAAAAACTCCATTTTGATCCCACAAATCTTCATTGCATCACTTTTATTATTATTACAACTTTTTAATGGTTCCATACTTTTCGTTTTGTTATAAAACCATTTTTTATGTCCATTCCGGCTTACATTCGCTTAAATATGCAAATTCATATTTATATAATATTTTTATTGCCTTATTTATGTATGAAAGGAAGTTTCATAACGTAAAATATCACATACAGTTAAAGCCCTTCTCTTAGAACTTTATTAGATATAATATTGTCTTAAATTTAGCCCAAAACACACTTTGGAACGACGAATGTCAAAACAGCCCATCATGACTACATTCGGCGTCGCCCAAATTGTAGTTCTGACATGCATGTTTGCCTATTTTTAATTCTTAAACCATTAATCGAATCGTGGAAAATTTCTAGTATGTTATAGACCTTAAGACATAGTATATTTAAAAATTTCTAAATGCGAAAACAAGCTACGAACATTGATTAAAACAACGCTAAAAAAGCCTGCCAAGCGACTGCACCAGCAGCACAGGGCGGCGCACACGCGCGGCTGGCACATGCCTTGCATAACGAATGAGCTACTTTGCGATTTTCTCACGCCTTGCTCGCTTATCAGAAAATTCCCAAATTTTAGTATGTTTTTTGTATCATATGAGACTATTTTTAAAAAAAAATGAAACCCCCATTTCGGGTCCATTAGGTAGCCCAAATAGAGCGCCAAAAGTGTACGTTCATAACAGTTTTTTTTCACTTTCATTTCGGCTTTACCCCCTCTCGCTAAAACATTCATAACTTTTTCGTTTCAAAACATTTTTGAAACCAAAACTAAAAACTTCTCTTCAGATCACAAATCCAAATTCCAAACCAAACAGAACAGAAATCTGTTCTAAGTGGACAGAATGTTCTGTTTTTAGACTGCACCACCCTCCTTCCCTAAAATGGTCATAACTCCTTCGTTTTTCAATATTTTTAAGTGATTCTTGAACCCACCCGAAGCTTACTTCCGGGACTACAACTTTTATTCTTTGACCATTTCCAAATTCAAAACACAGAGTTCCAGAAATTCCGTGTAAAGGGACTGACCCGATTTGGTTAGACAGTTTTGACGCGACTACTTTGAACGGTCATAACTCTTTGCTCCGAAGTTGGAATTAGTTCGTTCTGGAGTCTATGGAAAGCTTATTTAGTGTTCTATAACATACCAAAAGTTCAGAAGTTTCTGAACGTCCTAGCTAACCCCGAATTTTCAGTTTAGTGGCAGCAGTCCACTAGTTTTTCTTAGTTTTTAACATGTTTTACCAAAACATTCACTATAAATTCGTTTGAGCTCATTTTTACTCGTTCCAATTGGGTTATTTGCATAACTCATAGGATTATATCATACTACTACAGAACTTAAATTTCAGACATGAATCAAAACCACAAAAGTTCCAAAACATTCAATAGTTAGTCCATAATAATCCATTCATGGCCTTTTTGCCATAAGTTCACCCATTACGCATAGGATCTTATTCTTGCTTGTTTGATTCAATTTCAAGTTTTTTTAATGGTCATAATATCTTCTGGAAATCATCTTTAGGATGTTCCTCAATCTATAACTCAAAATAATAACACAACTTCTAACAAAATATGAAGCTTTAAGGAGATAAATGGAGTTTAAGGTTTCAAAACTTACTTCTTTGATTTTCTTCTTCTAGGACGTAGATGATTAGCTAGATCTTGCTGGAATCTGTTTTATTTCCTCCTTGAGTCCTCCCGTACCCTTATCAAAGCTATATCCTTCCACCCATTTCATTCTCTCTCTAGAATTCTTAAGATTTTTGGTAGGGAAGATGAAGATGGAGGTTTAGGGAGTTGTGTAGGAGTTTTGGTTTCGGTTTTCTCTTCCTTTTGCCATGCCCGAACTCTCTCTCTCTCTCTCTCTCTTCCTATTTTGTTTTTCTTTCTTAAGCTATTTGGAGAAGAACGAAGGAAACTTTTTTGCAAGAGTGGTGGATATTATTTAATAACTAGCCAAAATTATACATATAACATATATATGTATATAAAATCTCCTAACAAATCCTCATCTTCTCTCTCTAATCTCTTGCATATCAAAGCAAATCTTGGGAAATCAAATAAAATCACATGTGCTCTCTCATTCTCTCTTAGCCACCCACCACCTCTCCATTTTCCTTCCCAAATTCATTTAACCACTTGTTTGATTATTGGAAGCAAAACACATGGTTATCCTATCCTTAATCAAGTGACATATGACTTCGAAAAAAAAATTTACCACATGCCAAATTCTCCCTTAAAGGGACGGATGAGTCCCCCCAAATTGCCCCAATTCTTTGCTTTCCTTATCTAGCTTTTCATTTCATTTGCATTTGCCTCATATCTTGACCAATACCTTGAAGTTTGACTTGGGTCATGGTTTGGACCTTAGCTTGGGCTTAAACTAAATAAACAATTGGGCTTCCATGTAATAATCATTTGGGCCCTTTCGTAATTCATTTGAGCTCTCTAATTAATTTGCTTGGGCCATGTCAAATATTATGGATTCATCACACTAATTTTACATTACCCTAATTATTTAATTAGGGTTTCTAATTTACTCATTATAGAATTTAAATACTTAGATAATTTTATTATGTAACCCAATTAAGCTAGGTTTAAAATAATTAATAAATTGAGATAATAAAATTAATCTCTTAGATTAGTATACTAGTATAAAATTTAAATACTAGTATTTTACACTTACTATAATCCTTAGGTTGTTTAATTCTCATTCCTAATATATTATATTAGGTTATATTGCTTTCTCATTCATTCTATTTTATATTTTAAATAAATATATATATATATATACAATATATATTTATTCAATCACTCACATACTTCACATAAGTCACAAAAATATTTATTATCGTTGGTAAATTATTATTATATTCTCATAAATTATTCTAGACATTTAATTTTAATGTCTATAAACCTCTTCATACAGTTTGCTACATTCAATAAGCCTTCTTCATATGGCTTGCCATATTTATTATTACATAATCTCTTTCAATTATTAAACCGTATAGATTTTTCTTAAAATTTTTAAATAAATCCTTTATTTTCACTCTAGGTTATAAATTTTAACCTTTAATTTAATCATAAATTTTCTAAATTTTTGGGTAGTCACATTCACCCCTTTTTCTAAGAATTTCGTCTACGAAATTCACTTTACACCTTACACCGTACAGTTTACTGGGAGCTATCGTTTACAAATTAAATCATGATTATCAACACTAAATTTGCAAAAATCTAATCAATGCCTTATCAGTTAACTCACAATGAACAACGTTACTATTTCACCAATGAATTTCATTAAACCAAATTGTAGCCACATAAGTAACTTTCGTACAATCCACATACTTACTCAACTTGGTTATTATGGAACAAAAATCGTGCAAACTGACTCATAACCAGGAACAAATTTTTCCTTGCTTTTTAATTTTTTTTTATAGAACCTTCTCTTTAGCACAGATGAATGTATTTTCATGTTTTTCATGTATTTTTTCTTTTCTTGACATGTGCAATGTCTCTTTTTCTTAGGCTTTTCAGAGTTACCCATTAGCGAACTTTCCACCAACGACTCCTAAACCAGAAGATTTTAGGGCACTAGGTGTAGAGACACCCCCAAGGCTTACTTATTCAAGTAACAAAGGTCACAAAAGTCAACTAGTCAAGCTGTTTTTATCCATCGCACTTTTCAGTGTGAATACCGATGCTTCCCGAGGCTTAGATACCCAGTTATTTCGCATAATGGACATTGAAGCAGATTTTCATTTTTCATTTTTTCCTTCTTTTTTTTTCATTCATCATTTTTTTCACATGGTTCTGCAACAACATAAGCAAGTTAAACAGTTCTAAGTTGTGAAATCAATGCACATAGACAACTCCACAAATAACTTAGCCAAATAAACATGTTTCTCATATTCAAAAACTCATGTATCACAAATTCAATTCAAATCAATTACTATGGATCATGGCTTAGTTTTCATCATTCATTAACAAATTAAGCATCAACAAATTCTGAATTTTAACATCAATTTTCAATCTTTGACTTCAACCTTCGAACACATAGGCAAATAGAATCATGAAATTCAAGATTTTCAAAAATTTCAAAAGCATTATTTTTTTCAAATTCCCCATCGAAATCGAATCAATATCCCCTAATAAAATAAAAACCTAAATCTTCCCCCCACACTTAAACCTTACCATTGTCCCCAATGTAATAAAATCATGCAAAGAAGAAAAAACTACATGCAACTAAAAAAACTAATAAGTAAATGGATAGAGAGATCAAATATGAGTTCTTGGGTTGCCTCCCAAGCAGCTGCCCTTGTTTATTGTCATTGGCTTGACATCATCCTTCTCATTCTATGTAATCGGACTTGTGTACTTCAAGTGGAGTGGTAACAGTTTCAATTCATTAGGAGCATCCTTCATATCATAATTTTGCTCCATTCCAGCCCTCAAATCATTCTCGTATAATTGTATTTGATCAAAAGATTCTTGCACTATAGAGTCAACAACATCAGTAGAATAAACAAAATCAACAATACCAAGATACCTTTTAGTCTCATATGTGTTGAACTGGACATGTGCCTCATCCAATTCCATAGTTAAGGTCCTATGATATGTATCGTGTAGTGTTTTTGTTGTTTGTAACACTGTATTACCTATATCCTCTTTGTAAAGATCTGCAAAACCTATCCAATTGTTTTCCTATTCCTCTTATTCATCCTTTTCAGACTTTGAATACCTGATTTCTTCTTCAAATTTAGTAGTATCCTCAAGAACTTCCAACTGGTTTCCACTAGTGAACTCCTCAGCATCTTTAAGTTTTTGTTCCCTATTCGCCATTTCTTCCAGGAATTTTTCATTAGACTCTGTCTACCACGTTGAATTTTTTCCAACTTTCCATTTCCTTGTTAGAACTTGGGGAAAAGGTAGTTTCGGTTCATAAACTGAAAGAGGTGGAAATTTGTGCTTGAGTACATCATTGCTGCCTATTTCACTATTGTCGGACTTGCTTTGTATTGAGTCAGAACATCAAGAGGACAAAATATTTACAATCAAACATTGTTAGACAATCCAATATCCTTTCAACTAGACCAATATTGACTTTAAAATTGCAATCAAGGAAGTCAATTCAGTAATTGCTTGTCTAGATCTGGCTTTGTAGAGACACCCAATACCCCAACCCCTGACAACACCATATATGTGTCCACTGAACAATGTGCTTCCATTAGCACTCCAACTCAAGCTTGTGTAGTATATAACCTGTGCATTATAAGGTTACAATATATAAGAATATCAAAAAACAGGAAGCATATTACCACTATTAAAAAGATAATACAATCATACACAAACATTGAAATTAATCAACAAATATAAAACACCGACTTAAAATGAGAAGAATCACTGTTTAGGGAAAAAAGATGTATTTTTATTTTGATATCATGTTCAATACTATGTTTTTGAGTCCTAGTTTGTAGAAATCTAGTGTGTGTTTTGTAGAAGGTAAAAGAAACATGTAATATTGTGTATTAAGTTTATAACTTGATATGAAATAAAGAGTTTGTTGTGTTGAAATGTAAATTTAGCCAGCCATAAGATGTTTTTTTTTGGCCAAGTTCACTGTTTTTGAAGTTTATATATGTACATGGTAAGATTGACATTTCTATTGGTACAACATTCCATTGAGGAGAGCTAAAGCTTAAGAGAGAGGAACATCAGGAAATGTTTCATCTGTCTGTCTCCTAACATCTGGAGAAAAGTAAATGGAAAGTAGCATTAGGAAAAAATGCTATAACTAAACCCTCACCACTAAAATGGACCTAATGTATTACAAGCCTGCCTCCCTGCTAGCAAGTATCCAAAAATTTAAAAGTACAAGAACAACCAATATGGTAAATCTCATTTTCAGCTGAATCATAGTAATACATTGGTTGAACCTACTCTCTCAAACCAACCCCACCCCCCAGGCTCCAACAAAAAAAACTCAAAGTTGTGCCATTAATTTCTTACTAATCTAGTACATTCTATATTACTGACTCTAGAAATGGCTAGCCTTAAAACAAATATAAATATGTTCAAATATAAAACAATAAATATAAATAAGTTCAAATATTTTCCTCAAGTGTATACATTTCACTTGTACTAATTATATCCTTCTGACTATAAAAAAAGTACAAATAAAGAGGGATGGTTTTTAGAATAAACAGATTCTCGGGCAAATTTTTGATAACTTAATAATAGGAAGCATATTTTTTTTAACTTAATAACTATATTGAATTTTTCTCAAGTTCTTCAAGTATAATCAGCCTAAACATTAGGCTCACACTGATTATATAAATTGAAATTGTCCAACTACAGTAGTCTACGACATACCACAGGATGTCAGGTTCTGAACACTCGATTCCACCACAACCTGGGTGAGTTGTTAGTTTTGCACGAGCGAAGGCAGAGAGAAGGGAAGAATATGATTCTAGGGCTTGAGAGGATCGAACTGAGGGGCTTCGATTTTGCAGGCGCTGTGTTTCTGGAGGGGATGAAGGGCTTTGCTTTCTCTCTCTTCGATTTTGTAGCTATCGATTTCAAGGGAATTCATTTTGCCAGCTTCGATTTTGCGGCAAGGGGTTTTTTGGCAAGAGGAAGTCGTTCTATTATGACTGACTGAGGAGAGAGAAAGGAAAAAACACGGAGGTCTTATATTGGAATGCTCTCTAAGAAAGTAATGTTATTTAGGAGTATTGCTTCTGAATAGACCTGGCAAACAGGTCGGACCATCGGCAGGCCGGGCCAAAATGGCCCGGATTTTAGTGGGCTGGGATTAAGCGGCCCGTGGCCCGAGTTGGGCTGAGTCTGCCCGACCCGCGGGTTTTTTTTTTCTTTTTTTTTTAAACCTGTACATTACTATTCACAAATTTCACAATAATATTTTAATTGTAATCAATCATTCTGCCCTGTCTCCATTTCTTTATAGAGAAAGTTTAGTTGTTGTAACATATTACAATTTATTATTTAGTTACATACAATGATTGATAAATGTCAAATGATAAAGACATAAAGTACACATTCAAATTTCAAACCAAGACAACAACTCAGCAATCAGTATGTAACCATCAAGGCATCAAAGCCATCAACAGAAATAAGCTTCAAAGTCCAAATGCATACTTGCAATCCAAAGTCCAAACTCCAAATGCATACTTGCAATCCCATCTGAAACCAAAGGAACATGATCAATTGACTTTATTCAGAAATTTTCAAATAACTGAAGTACTGAACCATCTATGTTAAACAAGGGAGGGGTTATCCACAGGTCCACAGCCAACAACAGATTATGAAAAAACTGTGCTACCTTGAGTACTATTTTACTTTAAGAAACAAGAAAAGACTATGAAAAATAAACACATTGATATCAAAGGATTGTGGGGTTTAATTAATATGTATACCACCAGGAACTCTAGTGCCTGAATCAGGTAACACGACATTTGTAAACCATCTACATTTGTAAACACATTTCATTTGCCTGAATCAGGTAACATTACATTATGCCACATTGTTGCACTGTTCATATTTTACAAACCATCTAATACATTTATTTACAAGATCTGCATATCTAAGTGGGTTATTTACATTTATTACATTTATTTACAAGATCTACATTTGTAAACACATTGCATTTGCCTGAATCAGGTAACATTACAACTAGAACCAACATGGCAACATGGATAAAAAAGATAGAATTTTATTCAAAAAGATAGAACCAACATGGCAACATGAACCAACATTACAACAAGATCTCTGGTTAGCAGCCCCTCTTTTGTTCATGAAAAACTATTATAAAAAAAGATAGAATTTTATTCAAATGTTGTTCAACTAGAACCAACATGGCAAGTGGCAACATGGATAAAGAGGGGCAGAGGGCTCAAATCATACACTTGTATAAGCACCAGACCAGACCAGACTCTTCTACAACTTCAATAGGGGAGGGGGAGATGATATATAAACTAAGTGCAAGTGGTTAAATGTGAATAATATTTAACAAAGCATTCAATTCTTGTAAAAAACAAAGAAAGTCCATAAAAAATAAAGTACTTACTAGTGAGTAATGTCTAGTCACACCTTGTAATTTCGCCCATGTTAGAACCCTTTGACTCTTGATTTGCAACTAGTGGTACCAAAAGTTGGTCGTCCGTTAGCCCATCATCTACATTTAAAATGCCAATTTAAAATATCATTAGTTCAATACCCAAAATTAAACTAAAAAGCTACAATTAAAGTAACAATATTTACAACTAAAACAAACCTTGTATTTCATATCCACAAATCCAATTACGTCCACAAATTAATGCTTGTGCATTATCTGGTAGAAGTGAACTACGATATTTTGTGAGAACTTTTGCTTCAATGCTAAAGGTCGACTCCGAAGCAACTGTTGTAATTGGAATTGATAAGATGTCATATGCCATATTCGCTAGTATTGGATATCTATAATAAAGGTATAAAACTAGTCATTAGTCATGTATCAAATAAAGGTATAAAACTAGGATAAAAAATAAGGATTGAGTACCTCTCTGAAAGTTTTTTCCATTCTTCTAGAATATTAAAAGAAGATTTGTTAGTGACGATTTTCTCTTCTAAGTATTGTTCCAATTCCTTGTTGATGTAGTACCTTGCACTTCCCTCACAAACTCCTATTCAAAAGTTCATCAAAATAAATATGCAATATAGATAAATATGCAAAAAATTAAAAATTTTACAATACATGAAAACTTTTCGGCAAAAAGCACCTTTTGGCCACTGTGGTTATAGTGATTTAACGAATAGACACTGTGCTGTTAAAATATTCAATTAGCCCACTGAGCTTTTTAAAAATTAACAATCAACCCATTCCGTCCAAAAAATTGGACGGACGTTAACAGCTGGCTTTTAAAAAAAAATATTATGTGGTAATTACGTGGCAACAGATTTTAAAAAAATTAATGCTGCCGTGGCTAAAAAATACATAATATTAATTTTAAAGTTTTAAAAATAACAAAAATATAATAAAATAAAACAGATTTTTTTAAAAAATATTATTTTTAATAAAAACATATTTTTGTAAAAAAAACATAATTTTTTTAAAAAACATATAATTTTTTTAAAAAACGAAACTTTTGTAAAAAACAGATTTTTTTAAAAAAAAATTTAAAAAGAGATTTTTTTAAAAAAACAATTTTTTTTAAAAACAGATTTTACAAATTTTTTTTAAAAAACAAATTTTTTTAAAAACAGATTTTTTTAAGAAAACAAATTTTTTAAAAAACAGATTTTTAAAAACAGATTTTTTTTAAAAAAACATTTTTTTTATAAACAGATTTTACAAATTTTTTAAAAAACAGATTTTAAAAAATCTGTTTTTAAAAAAAGCTGTTTTTTTAAAAAGTATTTTTTAAAAAAAATTATGTTTTTAAAAATCTACTTTTTTTTCAAACAAATTTTTAAAAAAAAAAATTTTAAAAAACAAATTTTTAAAAAACATAAATTTTTTTAAAGTACAGATTTTTTAAAAAGCATAATTTTTTTTTAAAAACATAATTTTAAAAAAAAAATGAATTTTTTAAAAAAAGTACTTTTTTTGAAAAACACAATTTTTAAAAAAAACAGATTTTTTTTAAAAAACACAATTTTTTTTTTAAAAAATACTTTTTTAAAAAAGCAGATTTTTTTAAAAATATTAAAAATTATAAAAAACAGATTTTTTCAAATCTGTTTTTTAAAAAATTTGTAAAATCTGTTTTTAAAAAAAATTGTTTTTTTAAAAAAAAACTGTTTTTAAAAAAATCTGTTTAAAAAAATCTGTTTTTAAAAAAATTGTTTTTTTAAAAAAATCTGTTTTTAAAAAAAATCTGTTTTAAAATTTTTTTTTTTATAAAAATCTGTTTTTTAAAAAAATTTATGTTTTTTTAAAAAATTGTGTTTTTCAAAAAAAGTACGCTTTTTGAAAAATTTGTACTTTAAATATTTAAATTTGTTTAAAACAAAATTGTTTTTTTTAAAAAAACTGTTTTTTAAAAAAAATGTTTTTTTTAAAAAAATCTGTTTTAAAAAAAATGGTTTTTTTTAAAAAAAAACTGTTTTTAAAAAAATTTAAAATTTGTTTTTAAAAAAAATCTGTTTTTTAATTATTTTTTTAAAAAAAAAATCTGTTTTTTAAATTTTTTTAAAAAACTGTTTTTTACAAATGTTACGTTTTTTTTAAAAATTATATTTTTTTAAAAATTATTGTTTTTTAAAAAATTATGTTTTTTTAAAAAAAATCTGTTTTTATCAAAAATAATATTTTTTAAATAAATCTATTTTATTTTATTATATTTTTGTTATTTTTAAAATGAATATTATATATTTTTTTGCCACGTCAGCATTAATTTTTTAAAATCTGTTGCCACGTAATTACCACATAATTTTTATTTTTTTTTAAAAGCCAGCTGTTAACGTCCGTCCAATTTTTTGGACGGAATGGGTTGATTGTTAATTTTTAAAAAGCTCAGTGGGCTAATTGAATATTTTGAAAGCACAGTGGCTAATTCGTTAAATCACTATAACCACAGTGGCCAAAAGGTGCTTTTTGCCAAAACTTTACTTACATCAAACTCATCATCACTATGTTCGCCAATGTTAGTGGTTGTGACGCCCCCAAAACAGGTATACAACACCCATTTTGAGTCGCCAAATACATGGTACATAAAGCAAACTACAACTTCAATAATACAAATGTCGTGTGAAATACGAGAATACATACTGTGAGTTTAAATACAAATATTCTTCTAGACAATATCCACACGCAAATAAGTCCTCATTACAATTATTCAAACACTATTTTATAGAAATAGTGAGAACTGCTAAAACATCTTTCTAGAAACCTCACTCCATACCTCGACTCGATCCTGCTATGTTCTCACCTCCTGAGAAGAAAAATGGAACAAAAAGGAAAAGGGTGAGCTCAACTAGCCCAGTAAAGAATATTATGACTAAAATAATATACAAAAAATTATCGTTAGTCTTCAACAGGGAAAAAAATCTGATAAAATATAATCGACAACAAGTTTTAGATCAACAAATACAGCGGAAACATCAATCCATTAGAAGAGTCACGTAGAGGATGAATTCTATTATCTTCTAATATTTAAGGGTTCATCATCAATATTTTATCCCTGTAACAACAATAAATATACATCTTTAATCATCTTTGCACTACAGGCCAAAGATATTCATTTATATCATCGGTTGGTCATGTTCATCTCAACACCTGTTCATCTTTGCACTACGAGCCAAAGATATTCATAAGTAATCATTTATCTTTGCACTACAGGCCAAAGATATTCAATAATATCATCATTAAGGACTGAGGATGATGAAAAATATTTTTAAGAACGAATCCAGTGAGATAGAAGGACAAATATTAGGGATTCGTATAATAGTTTTATCCAAGATCAATAATACTCCACAATAACCAATTTTGAAGCAGAATTCAAAAATAACGATCAAAACATGGATACAATCAAAGATAGTAGCCAAAATAGACATCTTGGATAAAAAGGAAAATTTTTATTTTTCGGTGAATAATGCCGTATCCGTGAATAGTGCTGTATACGTGAATAGTGCCGTATACGTGAATAGTAACCCCGACACAACAAGTTCCAAATTTGATTAAAAAGTTCACCAATATTTTGGCATAATGATATTGAAGAAAATAATATCATTTAAGAAGAAAATAACATCCCTTACCTCAAAATAACCGTATTCTGACTGAATTTCGGGTATAGTGCTGACAGAAACTCGCACCGTATAGCAATACTCAAAGTATACTCACAAGAATACGCTCGATAATATAGGGAGAGAAAGAGAGAACTTGTTTCTGGTGTGATTTTTAATTCTAACTAAGCCCTCTATTTATAGGAAAATGTTAGAACGCCAAAGGAGACTAAAATAATAAAAAATATTATTTTCGTATTCTTTTTCAATTCTTACGTCTCCACCAACCAAGCAAGCCAACCTTGAACAAAAACTCCAGCAGTCCTCATGCATAATCAACACCAACCAAAGTGGGCCCCACCCATAAATTTAATAAAAATTATTTATTCTCCGAAACTTCACCAATTCATAGAAAATAGCCCGGTTATCAGAAAAATACGAAATTTATGTCCATTCTACCTGAAATCGAATTCTCTACAACTTTGTAGCTTTGAGTTTTTCCAAATTCCAAACATAAACTATCTGAAATCCATAAACGGATGATTTTTAATACCTCTACACCGATAAAATACTGATAAAACACCTCAGCATTTAATTCCTTCAATCATAACCACATAAAATAAATAAATCCATCATTTATATCAAATAAATATTTTATTATCATATAAATCAATAATTAATTATTCACAAATAATATTACAGAATCACATTTATGACAACCAGGCCGTTCCCAGGAAAAAGGGGCTTTCCAATAAGGATTTCTCCTTACTGGCGCGCAATTAGATGACCAAACCTCTCTTGACAGAACTTTCTAGACATTGCCAATAATGCTATCTAATAATATTATTCAAATAATATGAATTATTGATCTGATAATGAGAAATACTGTGCAGTGACAATTATTGAAACAATAATAATATAAACTAACAATGCAGCAATTATTGAATCAATATAATAAAATAATGAACAGTAACTACTGTAACAATTATTGAGTAGTGTCTTCTTACGTACGAATCAATAATTCAACCATACTGTGCAATACCGTGTGCTACTGTACAACCAAGCGTATTACTGTATTTTAACCACCAATTATCCAACAGTGTTAACGGTAAAAATTATGTCGTTATTTATAAAAACCCAAATTTTTCGTTTTCTTCATCCGACCGTTATTCTGTTATGGGCCCACAATTGACTGCGTCGTCGTACGAATATTCCCGACAAAAAGAATATTCACGACCAAACGAATATTCTCCGACAACAATGATTATTTTATAACCACTTGTTTATTTTGTAAAAAATTTCACATTTCACCCATAACCAAAGTATTATATCAAATTAACACCTTATTATTTTAGAATAATGAATAGAGGAAAATTTAATTTATTTATAATAAGTTGGGGTCTTACAGTGGTAGCAATAGTTGAAGCCTTTACACCATCTTGAGGTTGTTGTGAACCATCTTTTGACAACTCCATTGCATATTCCATGAACAAAGATTTCATAGCATCCACAATTTTGTCCACTTTTCTATTTATAACATACTCATCCGTCTCAAATTTTTTCAATTTAAATTTGACAAATTGCACCTTATACCTTGGGTCAAGAATAGTAGCTATGGATAAGATAACAACATAGTCGTTCCAATATTGTCAAACTTTGGCAACATCTCATTTGTCATGTTTCTAATTACCTCAATCTCAAAAGACTTATTAAACATCAAAAGTTCCTTTATCCTCAACACATTTAAGAAATACAGATTTGATGTTGGATAACTCGTTCCCGAAAAAAGTTCTGTAATTTTCCAAAATGGTTTCAAAAATGTAGTGATAGCTTGTGTTATTTCCCACTCATCATTTGATGGACAAGTTGTGTAAGATGATTCAACCATGAGATATTGAAAGAATATATCTTTAAATTTCAGAACACTATCAAGCATCTCCCATGTAGAATTCCATCTAGTCACACAATCCAAACGCAAACCCGATTCTACGGACACAAGCAATTGTTCACACCATGTAACAAACTTTAATAATCTACTTTCAGATCCCTTAATATATTTGACACTCTCTCTAATTTTGCGTAAAGGTTCACTTGCAATTTTCAAACCATCTTGAACAATGAGATTTAATATGTGAGCAGAACACCGAACATGGAAAAAACTACCATCGCAAAGCAAGTTTCCTCTTAAATGAGCCTTCAAGAAATTTTGCATGTTGTAGTTGTTTGTTGCATTATCTAAAGTGATAGAAAAGATCTTTTTTTCAATTCCCCAATCCTTTAAAAACTCAAAGATTTTTTCTGATAAAAGAGTATCGGTATGTGGTGGGGGGAAATGACAGAAATTTATAATCCTACTCTGCAACACACAATCAGGATCAATAAAGTGAGCGGTTAGACAAATATAACCCTCACTAGTACCGAACGACCACAAATCGGAAGTGAGACAAATTCTACCACGGATGTTCTCAAATGCACGTTTCAATTTTACTTTCTCAAGCTTATAAATTTTAATACAATTCTCTTTGGAAGTGTTTCTAGTATACGATTTCACATCCAGATTCAAATAGTTATGCACTCTTTGTAATCATTCATGTTCAACAATCAAGAATGGATAGTTATGCATCATAATTGCTTCAGCCATTTTATCCCTATAAATGAGCTGACTAAATTTTCTATTAAGCATTTTTCCTTCATGATCTAGATGCATTTGAGTCACATTTTGATTAACTAAACCGGGACATGACTTTTCATGTGCATGCAAATTTCTAGTCTCATGAGAACTACCACCATCTCCAATAGCATAACTTTTTGTGCATGTTTTACAATATGCTCTTAACTTTTTTGGTTGAAGGATCTACCTTTTTTCATATTGATTCCAAATTGAACTTTCTTCCCTTCGTTTTCTCTTCGAATTGTCAATAGGTTGTGTCAAATTGTCCGAGCTTTCAACTCCCCCATCAATCAAATCAATTGTTACACGATCCCGTCGATCCATAAGAACTCTACAAACAAAAAATATATTTAGCCACTAATTCATACATACATCAAATAAAAAATGTAAAATGCAATGCAAGTATGTAACATAGAAAGTAAAATGTAAGTGAATAAGGTAATTCACTAATTCAGTAACACACTTCGATTATTTGTCTATAAAATCTTATTTATCAACACAAATATCAGCAGTTCAGCACTTAGCAGTGTCATATCACATTTCATTTTGAATAATTTTGACAAGCATGAATTGAAGAAACATGCTAAAAAATTAAATACCCACCACAATCATGAATTGAAGAAACATGCTACAATCAAATACCCACCACAAGTCCACAAGTTTTGAAATTTCGACCAAACACAGTAGCACTAAAGCAGAATCTGGTTCTCAAATAACCTGGTCAAAACTGCCCTGCCATCCCAAATTTAAAAAAAAACAATTTGCTTCACAAATCAAAAATAACTAGAAAGTCTAGAATCCTCCAGTTATACTCCCAATTCAGTCCACATATCTATTCATATATACTCCAAAAGTCTACACTTATGTTTTCATGTACAAAGATATACAAAAAGTAAACTGAAACTCTGAAAGCATCAATAGAAGAAAGAACTGAGAATTCAGTAGGAAAAAAATCCTAAAGTGATAGAAAAACTTCAGTCATGAGTTCCCTGTCTACATCTAACAAAAGCTTAATTGAAGAAAGAAGCCATCAAATTCATGATCTACCTGTCTATATCTAACAAAAACTCCAGTTTTATACAACTTTATAGGAACAAATTCGTTAAGGATAACTCTCAAACGAAAAATTAAAAAACCAAAAAGTGAAGACTGAAAAATGAAGAGAAAACTACATGTAGGCTGTAGAGAAGAAGAAGCTACACAGACACACAGTCGTCAGTCGGCGTCTCGGCGACTCTCAGAAGTCCGACCAACTGGACTCTCGTCAGTCGTCACTCTCCGGCTCTCCGCTCTCGCCAATCGCCAGTCGGCGGTCGCCTCGGTCTCTCTCTCACTTCTTAGTTTCAAATCTGAGATCTAGATGAGAGTATGAGACTAGAACTAGATCTTCAAAGCGTCTATCGAGTCTGAGAGGGTGAGAGTTGATTTTCTAGAACAGTCGAACTGAAGTGAGTCTGTGAGTGTAGGCGTGTAGCACAGCACATGACATCCTTAGCCGAATAAGGGTTTTTTTTAAAAGAGTCGGGCGGGCCGGGCGCCCACGGACGTGCTCTCATTGGGCCGGGCCAAAAAGGCCCAGATTTTAATGGGCCAAAAAAACAAAGTCCATAGCCCAATTTTTGATGGGCGGGCTGGCCCAGCCCGCGGGCCTGGGCCGCTTTTGCCAGGTCTACTTCTGAATTCTGATCGGGCCCGTACATATAATTACTTATAAATGTGAAAATATGATAATTGATGGAACTTTGATCATATGACAGCTGGAGCAACATGGGTCAACTATTAATATTTTGCAAGGATTAATATTTATATTAAAACATGAGATTTTCCCCATATATTCTTTTCTTTTCCTTCACTACATACCATTAATATAATCTCAGGAAGATATATACTACAATAATAATAATAACAACAACAACAACAATAATAATAATAATAATAGTACTAGTAAAATAATAATAATAATAATAATAATAATAATAATAATAATAATCGAACACCCAATTCGAATTATTCTCCGGAGAAACCATCTTTTCCGGTGGTTTTAGTTAGGGGTGCTCATCGGTAAAAAACCGAACTGGTACCGAAAAAATCGAACCGATACCGATCTGAAAATACCGAAAAACTAAGAACCGAAACCGATACCGAATTACCGGTTTCGGTACCGATTCGGTACACAATCGGTTTCGATTTTTTCGGTCCGATTTTCGGTAAAACCGGTTCGGCTATGTAAATTGCAGAATATATAAATTACATTCTTAAAATTGGAAGGAGTGTGTTTACTAGTATGCAAATAGGCATAGGCATGATGGACCCATCAAAAGTGATCTGCTTCACCAAGCCAAGGTCCTGAGCATCCCATTCAAATCCTCATTTATTTTCTTCACCTTCCACGGTGACTTTGATGGAATCTTTGAAGGAACGGATTTGTTCTTCTTTGTTCGTTTTGCTTGTTGCACCTTAGCAGCTTCAGATGAAATGGCTTGTACCTGAAATACATCAGTTATGTACCCTTCCCTCGTCTTGTTGTAAGCAGATTGAGCAGGTATAGCAGGTTTGTTTATGACATGGAGCATTCTCTTTGATCCACATTTGATACCATACCACAGTTCAATGCACTGTTCATGGTTTTTTCCTGGAACCGAATGGCTGCAATGACATTATCTCGTTCCTTTCTAGCATTATGAATTATCTCGCACTGTTCATGGTATTTATTAGAGTTTCGGTATTTTTTTCGGTTTTTCGGTTTTACCGAATTCGTAATTTGTATTACCGCTACCGGTACCGAAAAATATAAAAAAACCGAAAAATCGGTACCGAAAAAAGCGAAACCGAAAAAAACCGGTACCGCCGGTACCGGTTCGCACCGGTTCAGTAAAAAAACCGAAAAACCGAATTTTTTGAGCACCCCTAGTTTTAGTGCCGGAGGAAAATGAAGAATTTGGGAGGTGAGGAAATGTTGGAATATTATATTTATTGAATGCAAAAGGTGGAAGGAATTTTGTGGTGGCGGGCGGTGTGTCATTTCAGACTTTTGAGAGTTTAAAAATTTAAAGCCACGGAATACTACTAGTAACTAGTAACTAGTAATAATAATAATAATA
This sequence comes from Panax japonicus, assembly GCA_020205505.1. Classification (NCBI taxonomy): domain Eukaryota; kingdom Viridiplantae; phylum Streptophyta; class Magnoliopsida; order Apiales; family Araliaceae; genus Panax; species Panax japonicus. Next base: position 22,332,216 of record CM035110.1, on the reverse strand, counting down.
ATAATAAAAAAAATAATGTGTTTTGTAACTAGAAACTCATAAAACCCAAGCAGGTATGTTATTATAATAATAATAATAATAATAATAATAATAATAAGGGAAAAATGTGTGTACACAGCTGTGTATTACACAGTAGGCTATGACGACGGTTTTTTGGACTATAGCGACGGTTTCACCCGTCGTCATAGCTATTCTGGGCTATAACGACAGTTTACCGTCGCTATAGCCCAAAAAATCTGTCGTCATAGCTCTACTGTGTAATACACAGCTGTGTATATACATATAGCCCTAATAATAATAATAATAATAATAACAACAACAACAACAACAATAATAATAATAATAATAATAACAATAATAATAACAATAACAATAACAATAACAATAATAATAAAAATAAAAATAATAATAACAATTAGTTACAACAACAACAACAACAACAACAACAACAATAATAATAATAATAATAATAATATTTTTTTTATTATTTTAAATTTGCTTATAATGAAGAATTACTATTTTTAAAATAATAAGAATTTAAAATAATAAGAATTATTTTAAATTTGCTTATAATAGTATTAGCTTTTTAGTTTATTATTACTATTTTTTTGAAACCTTACCTTTTTCATTTGAATGTGTTAAGAAGTAATATTTCTTGTCCCCGTTGGTGGTGGAGTTTATTGACTTATATAATTTATTTTTTTAAACTAATAAGAAAAAGATATTAACAATTGACTTGAATCTCATGTTTTAATATAAATATTAATCCTTGCAAAATAATAACAGGTGACCTGTGTTGCTCTAGCCGTCATATGATCAAAAGTTTCAAGCAAAAGGTTGCAAGTTTGAATCTTTGGAGAGGCAATTTTTGAAAAAAAATTCAAAAGACACCACGTCAGCAGCAGACAAGTTCAATGATCAACTTTGCATTTAACCCGTTTGCTAACTGTCTACACAAATTTAGGTTTGTAGGGATTTTTCTTTATTGCATTGTATATTTAGATTTTAATTCTTAATTCATGCAGAAAATATACCTGGAAAAAAACAAAAAAATTACTTAAAGGCCTGAAATAATTGTTACAAAAAATACCTTGAAACAAAGCAGAAGATATAATGCACAAATTGGTAAACTCTCAACACTACCCCCTACAATGTATATTCATTTGTTTTTCTGAGTAAAATTTGATATCGCACAACAATTTATTATCTTCTTGTTATATTTTAATTTATTAATTGTACGTACACATTTATTATTAAAAAACTTGTTATATTTTAATTTATTAATTGTACGTACACATTTATTATTAAAAAACTTGTTATATCATGCCTCAACGCGCGAGTTTGTATCTAGTTATGTATAAAGTTGTGAAGCTGCAGTTTTATGCACACTACTGCAACAGTATATTTAGGCTGTAATGAATTTGTACGAGGCATATGAAAGAGAGTGCATGCTCCAGCTATGGTGGATAAGTTCAGCCTTTGCACTCTCACCAGAGGCACCCATGGCTACATGCAATGGATAAAAGTGGTCAGGCGATGGTTGTGCAAGTTTTGCATGTGGCGCCTTCTCTAAATATTGATTTAAGTCTTCATACCTGCACAAAGAAATAACAGCATATTCATATCATAATGGCAATTGCATTTGCACACCGAGAACAAAGAAAGAAATTACAGGATAAAGCATGCACCAGAGACATCCCTCCCTCCCTCCCGCCCGCCCGCAGGGGCCTGCAAAGGCGCACACATTATTGAAAACATATGCTAGTTGAAAATTGGGCAAATTTACAACAGTAGACAAGTCCAAATTTGAGCCCAGCAAATGACATTAGAACAAAATATATTGCTTATGGAGTCGATCTTACAGTTGAGGAAAAAGTGAACCTGCTGAGTATTATCTTACACACTAACAGTCCACAAGATTAACCTAGAGATAATCCCAAATTTAAAATATTAGTATAAGAATCCATGCTCCTTAGGCTACGTTTGTTTCGAGGATTACACTTGGGATTGGAATCCCAAGTCTCTTGTTTGTTTTTTAAAATAAACTTGGGACTATTAGTCACGAGACAATAAAATGACTTGAAAGGGGGGACTATTTAATACAATGTCCAAATAGGTATTATAATTCCTACCATTTGAGACTAAAAATTTGTGTACAAAATTAACCTTTAATTTTGTTTAAAAAGACCAATGTATCTTATCATATCTATCTATATTCAAACTAATGAGGATATGATATCTTTGTTATTAGTGGTAAGAATATGATAATCCAAACGGTAAGTTTTTATCCAACCCTTTAAATAATTCTGGACAAAACAAACATAACATAATTATTTTAAGTTATCCCACGAATATTCGCATAAAAAACAAGCATGTGACTAGGACTATTTAATTCTATGATTAATAGTCTTGGGATTATAATCCATGAAAATATAGTCCCGAGATTATAATCTTTGCAAACAAACATAGCCTTAGTAGTTTAAAATGTTATGCTACCTCAAAATATATGCTTAAATCTAATAATTTTTGTGGTCCAAGAAAAATATGTATATTCCCAGCCAATATAGATTTCCAGTTCCATGAACTATGAATCTAAATATAATCCAACAAGCTGTGGATAGGTAAAGTTCATAATACCTCCATCCCACTTTACTTGTCCTTTTTCTATTGGGGTGTATGGACACAAATAGTCAAACGCCTCATCTCCTTTATTTGTATTACACTTTCCTTATATTTTTCAAATAGTCGAAAATATAACGTGTAAATATATATAATTTAAAATATAGTATATAAACGTACTTTTGGCACGTCTTAGAAACTGCATCACCAAAAATGGAATATAGGGAGTATCTCTTATTTTCCCTGTTTGATTTATGTCGATGTCCTTGCTGACTATCTTGCTTCACTTTTGGTGCCAGTCTGAGTGTCGCTCATCTTTCAGTCGTTATCAACTAAGAAGTTGCAAATGGAACATTATTGTGATTTGATCATGGTAAATATTTTTTCCTTCTTAATTCAATAGCGTCAAAAAAGCCTACCTTAGCATGATAATTGCCAATCACACGATGCTAGAAAGACGAGTATTCTTCTATGTAGTCTAAACTACCAAACTATTTGGACCACAAATGTTAAAAAAAACTAAAAAATTTCTCCACATGTGCACACTGGAAGGCTTTCACTATGTTAAAGTTACCTTCCATCGAGGAGGGCATCTTTGAGCCAGGTATCGAACTCCATAGCCCAAGAAGCAACAAAGTTGGTATCACGCAGAGCCCTCAAATTGTGAGTTGCAGATCCAGAACCAATGACAAGGACACCTTCCTCTTTGAGAGGGGCCAAAGCCTTCCCCATATTATAGTGATAAGTTGCATCTTTGTCTGTCTGAATGGAGAGCTGGCATACTGGGATGTCAGCTTCTGGATACATAAGCATGAGCGGGACCCATGCACCATGGTCCAGACCACGCTTCTTATCCTCATACACTTGGTCAAATCCAGATGCCATTAGCAATTCCTTCACCCTCTTTGCCAATTTTGGAGTTCCCGGAGCAGGATACTTGAGCTAGTATAAGAAAGACCAAAAGGAAAAACGAAAGAAAAAGAAACAAAAGTATGTTAGGAAAGTATTGTACAACAAAGAAATTGAACCAAAGCTCCTGGTGGAAAAGAAGGGGAGTCAACTCCAGTAGAGGCATTCTATAATTTATGAAAATGCTATAGGGCAGTTCACTTGTCACAAAACATCTTTACAACTTTAAAGCCATTCTTTCAATCATCTTATGCAAATTTCAGTCAATTGTAATTTTAATATAAGTGAACTTATTTTAGATGTTCATAAGGACTCCACAACAATATACATGATGGGTCCACATATAACACATTTTATATACACCACTGTTCAATCAAATTATGATCACTTAACCTCTTCCTAATTTTTTTTTCACTGATTTAGTGAATTCAAAAATAAGTGATCAGTCTTTTAATTGATTCCTAAAAATTGAGAAATATGCACAGACACACACACACACACACACAGGAGAAAAAAAACGACAGAAAGCAGAATGATAGGAGATATTGATTAATGTATTAGAAGTTATGGCTATTACTTTTAAGTTATTATCAACATTGATCAGGAATAGTTTGGAAAAATCTCACATTAGAATGTTAATTTCCTCGAACAATGATAGCAGCTTTAAGTACATATCATGGCCAGAGAATAACAAAGGCAAAGGTTCTATTAGTTTGAGGTTTTATATGTGTTGGTGATCTTTTACCACTTACTGATGCGATCTTAATTGACTATATGCACTACAAATGAGGATTTGCATATATGATGATAGGAGGTGCAAGTTAATTTCAGTTATTTATTATTTAGGGATGAAGTTGAGTTATTTATTTAAGTTATTTAAGAATTTTGGTAATAAAAGTAATTTCATATCGAGGACATGTGTATCTTGGTCCCTACCCGCAGGAGTCCCACTGCCGTTAGCACCCTTTTTAGTACTCCTTGAGCTAATCCCTCACTTAAGATATATTGTTATTTGTTTATAATTTGTTGCTTATTTAAAAACTTATGATGTAATAGATTCTGGAGCTTTTGGTGATTGATATTTTCCTTCTTCAACCATTCTGCATCACTAACAAAACACCCAATTTGGTAAAATTAGTTATGTAAGAAAAAACTATAATCCAAGCCAAAAGATTTCTCAATTTATTGACTTGTAACAACATGATCCTTAACTTATTTTGTAATAACCCGAATTTTTGTTAATAATTGAATATTAATTTGAATTTTCCTAAAAGTATAGTTGAATTGAAAAAGGTAAGTTACTAATTTTTTTTTTATTTTGCTTGGAAAGTTAAATTCTTTTAGTAGATAATTTAATAATTGTTTTCATTAAAATTAAAGAGTCCATTAGGGTTTCGGTAACTCTTATTATTTCCTTGTTATATTTAAAGAGTAGAGATGTAACTCTAATCCTATTCTAATTTGATTAGTTGAATTCCCGAGTAGAATACTTATTTATACACACTGCAGCCTATTGGAAAAATCATAATTAATTCAATCAATGTCGGAATTAAGTAAATCCAAAGCCTATTTCTTCAATTTTTCGTTCTCCACAATTATGAAGAGGAAGACAAGTTATTTGACCTCATCTTCAAGCCTTAAATTGCTGAAAATTGCAACATGTCCTGATTTCCGTCACTATTTTCAATCTTAATTTTGAAAATCCGTAACTCAGTTATATTAACTCCGAATCGATTGATTCTTAAGCCTATTTCATGCATCTTTTGAGACCTACAATTTTCGTGAAGACATAAAGAGGGAATAAATGTTTTTCCATCACTGTACTTTAAGTTAACTTACAAATTATTAATTATACTTTTTTTCTTACAATCAACTCACTAAACTTTCATTTGCTTACAAAAATTTGAGATTCCGTCTTGGACGTTAAATATTTAACAGAGTGATGTGGCACATGCTGAGGTGTCTAGTTAATCACAGCTATAATTTTTGTTGATTTTAAAATAAGATAGAACTATTCAAATATAATCAAATACTCATAAGCCCAAATAGAATGCCTTATTTTCTATGAAAAATACAATTTGACTTAATTCCTCCAACACTCCATAATTAGAGAATTATTAGAAATTTTATCATATTCCGAATCCATAATATTCAACCACCATATTCCTTTAAGCCTAGCTTTAAAAAATATCTAGACTTTTTATTTAAAAGAAAAAAAGATAAAGATCGGTGTATTTTTTATTCAAAATATGTAAAAGCAATAATCTTTTGTGAATATTCTAAATATATAAAAAATTCAAACCATGTCAAATAGGCCCGAGGATTATACTTATCTATAAACAATAACAATATATATAAACATTCAGAACATACAGGCGACGATATGTATATATAAACCCTAGATCGATAAAAATTGCAATTAAACATTCATCAAACTTGAGCTACAAATCGCGATCAGATAAAATACAAAGTAAACAATTTACAAAAAGCTGAAACAATCAGTTAAATCAAACACCCGGTCCAAATTGGAGCATATATAATTCAATTGAAGTACTACTTACAGCGATAGAAGAATCGAGGTTCTCGAGGGAAGAAGCGGAAGAAGAAGGACAAAGATAAAAAACGGATGAAGATGCTAAAGCAAAACCATATTTCTCAATTGCTTTCTCCATTTCTCTCTAAAAACAATATTACTATATCGATCAAATACCAGATATTTCACGGCGTCGCTTCTTTAGATATCTTCTTCATATATTCGCCGACGTCACTTCTGAAACCCTAATCGGTGCCTCCTCTTCTTGAACCCATGGTCAGACTTAACTATAACTGTTATCGAGAACCACCATCATCTGCCATTCAAGCCACCTCAAGTCCATCTCCAACCAGTTTTTTGTGCGCTGAACAGAGGTTAAAAATATAATTGATTTATTTATTTTGCTTAATTAATGTTCATATTCAAATAGATTATGCTTAATTTTTCTCTCCAATTTGAAGATTTAAAAATGGAAGAAGAAAATTTTGAAGAAATGAAGTTGCGCCAATAGTGTGGAGAGAAAGAGGAGAAATAATTTATTTTTGTTGTTTTGATTAATTAGTAATTTTTTTAATAAATGAGTTAATAAAACACTTCATCAGTTAGATTGCCAAATCATGATTAAGGTGGAGTTTCTCTTTCTTAATCATACACCAACTCAGAGCTTTCTGTTAAAGTCAAACTAGGTTAACGATTTTTGTAACGTTTTGTTAAAAAACAAAAGTTGAGTTAGTTGACTGTAAAAAAAATATATATAGTTAGGCATTTGTAAGTTGACATAAAGTACAGTAATGTAAAAAACATTTACCCGACATAAAGAGAGTTCGAAGACTCTAAAAGACCCGAAAGTCAGATTATTTACTGTTGCATATTAAAGAAAGGCGAACAAGGAAGGTAAATATTATTTTATATTTTGATTTTAAGTTTAGTTATGAGGATTTTTAAACTTAAAAGAAATGTATCAAAGCTTAAGTCAAGTTTAAGCTAACAAATGTACCAGAGCTTAAGTTATGATTCCGTAGATTGCCTTTAGGCTTGACCTGTGAGTTATGGGTAAATTACTGGGTAGATGCAAGAATTTGTTTTGATTTGGTTCTCTGTTTGGTTGGTGTTGATTTTGACCAAATGTTGGTCTCTTTTCAATTTGTAGTTGATTTGAGGAAAGTAAGATAATTTGCCAAGGTTATTATTGTAATGCGATGGAATAATGACATTAGAAAAAAGCAATATTTTGTATTATTAAAAAATGATCATATATGTAATGCAATTATGATGCGAGTATTTGTATTAGCAAGTATTTGATTTTAGAGAATTATTTGTTAAAAGTTCTTTTGGGTAACAATCTATTATGATCCTAGAATTGATGATTTGATTTGGGTTATGCTTTAATTTTTGTTAAGCTTGTGGATAACTTGAGGTATGCGTATTAATGCGATAATACGATAAAGTGAACTATTAAAGGATCTCTTATAAACTTGATTTGTAGATATTCGAAGTAATTAGATTAATCATTTGAGGTTAATGATCAATCTTGCAGCTATTTTCTAGTAAGATATTGGAGTTGTATTGCATGAAGTTTCTTTGTGATAGTAAGAGGAGATCTTGGAATTTGTTGGATTAAGGATTGCAATAAGAGAATGATCGGTTCATTAAATGATTAGATAGTAAGTGATGAAATTCAATTGACATGGGAGGTCTTGAACAACTTAAACTAACACTTTGCTTGTACAGATGGTAGAATATGTGAATTGGAGTTTTACATGGTAATCAAGAGATCTTAGTGGTATATTCTTTGAAAGGTATAACAATATTTGAGAACTAATTTAGATTGAGGTTTGGATATTTTGAAGCTCTTGAGGTGCTAGGGAGAGTTGGTAATATAGTTTTTATAGTTGTTTTGTTTATCTAATGTTCTTGGAGTTTTGCATGAGTTTATGTAAAATAAATAAAATAAAAATAATTCGTTAGATCATAGTCATGTGCAAAACATTAGCTTTTTACGAATTAAAGACAATTTTAAATATTTTGGTTATTCAAACTCTATCATATATGTAGAGAAAATTATGTTTTTGAATTATGTTATGAAGAGCACGTTTGCAAGAATGAAACTTAAAGAAATTAACGAGGGTCACACAAGTGGTGGAGCATGTGGTTTAATTCGATACAAAGCGAAGAACCTTAACAAGGATTGAAACGATAGCTGGCGAATGTTCTACAAGTACATGGATAATTGTGTGAACCGATGAACTTACTAGGCTTGATCGTTACAAATGTGGTTGAGTGTGTGATCAAATTCGATGCAAAGCGAAGAACCTTAACGGAGATTGAAACAGTAGTTGATGAATAATCTTCTACAAGTACATGGATAATTGTGTGGACCGATGGACTTTCTATGTTTGATCGTTACAAATAACGATACGTCTTAACTAAAATTTATGAATATTTATACAATATAACTAAAAATAAAACTTTATGTAGCTTATTTTAATTCCGAGGACTAAATTATTTTTAAGGGGGAAAGAATGTAATAACTCGAATTTTTGTTAATAATTAAATATTAATTTGAATTTTTCCAAAAGCATAATTAAATTGGAAAAGGTAAGTTACTAATAGATAAGTTAATAATTGATTTCATTAAAATTAAATGATTTCATTAAAATTAAAGAGTTCATTAGGGTTTCGGTAACTCTTATTGTTTCCTTGTTATATTTAAGGAGTAGAGATGTAACTCTAATCCTATTCTAATCTGATTAGTTGAATTTCCGAGTAGAATATTTATACACACTGCAGCCTATTAGAAAAATCATAATTCATTCATTCGATGTCGGAATTGATTAAATCCAAAGTCTACTTTTTTAGTTTTTCGTTCTCTACAATTATGAAGAGGAAGATAAGTTATTTGACATCTTCATGTCTTAAATTGCTGAAAACCACAACTTGTCCTGATTCCTGTCAGTATTTTCAACCCTAATTTTGAAAATTTGTACCTCAGCATATTAACTCCGAATCAAGTGATTCTTAAGCCTATTTCATGTATCTTTTCGAGAGCTACAATTTTCGTTTTCGTGAAGACATGAAGAGAGTATGAAGACTCTAAAAGACTCGAAAGTCAAAATTTTTATTGTTTCATATTGAAAAAATGCGAACAAGGAATGTAAATATTATATTTTATTTTGCCTTTAAGTTTAGTTATGAGGGAGGTAAATATTATTTTATATTTTAAAATTAGATATTGTTTTTTAAATAAAATAGAGACATGGAATTAAAAGTCATGATACTCGGAAAGAGGAGATAAATTTCAATTGCAGAATATAATTTGATTGAATGTAAACATTAAAATCTGAAAATCAGTTTTTTATAATTTAAGGTATATTGTGTGGGTTATACCCACTTATCCGGTATCAACAAACTTCAATAGTTGCTTATCCCTGTATGTTTTAGTAGCTTTTCATACATTTTTGGTTTATTTTGTAGATTGCATGCTTGGGTGCTCTCTTGGTGGCATTTAAGGATAAATGGTGGAAATAGGAGCTTAAAGTGATCAAGTGTTGAAGTTATGGCAAGTGGCATGAAACAGCAACAGCAGAAGCAGAAAACCAACACAGGTGCATAGTGCGACAGCGCCCAAAATAGCCTTCGGTGCAGCGCGGCCGCGCCCTATCCCAGTCAAGAATGCCATGTAGTGCGGTCGCGCCCATTTTGGCCTATAGAGCAGCGCGGCCGCGCCGGTCCCTAACTGTCAGCTTTGACTTTCACTTAAATGACCAATTGAATTGAAGCTTGAGCAAGGGGTCGAGATTTAGCCTATATTTAGGCATATTTACAGTTTGTAATGTGAGGGGGAGCTAAATCTAAGACTCAATAAATCCCTCTTTGGGATAGATTTCTTTTATATTCCATCTTTAATTTCTTTCTTAGATTAGATTAGATTATATTAGAACCCTAGGTTAGATTAGAGTTGAAGATTGAAGCATTTGAAATATCATTGAAGATTCAAGGAGGAGCAAGAGAGATCAAATTTGCATTCTTCAATCCCTAATTTCTCTTTACTTCTATTTATATTCTTTTAATGTGTAAATAATCGTGGTTTGTGGGATTTGATTCAAGTATGAGTTAGACCTTATTTTGAGATTATAATGGATCTTGTTGTGTAGTTTACTTTGATATGCTTCCTTGTTAGTCTTGTTGATCATTATTTGATTGTCTATTAAGGTTTGTATTCAATTGCTTAATTGTCTAGCTATCAATTACCGTGATAATCCATATGAAATTGAGAAACGGATTATGAGTTTAGATCAGTGTTCGAAAAGTTGGCCTAGTCAGCCGATTAGTCAGCGACTAGGTCGGGGTCAGAGCTTCAACGAGTCGACTATGGCCTAATCATTTGATTTAGTCGTTGGATGACTTAGTCGGGCTCCAGTCGGCGACTAGTCAGTAAAATCGTCCCGTCGGGAAAGTCGCCCAGTCAGAGTAAATCAAAAAATCGGAATAAGTCGGCGAAAATCAGAAGAAGTCGGGGAGAATCGGAAAAAATGGGAGCAGATGAGGCCCTTCTACCTAGAAGAAGTGGTATAAATGTGCGAGAACTAGATGAAGACGAGTTTGTGTCGGAAGATGATGACAACGAAGAGGAAGATGAGAATTATAAGTTTGAGTCCGATGGAGAGCAAGTCTTGGAGTGATATGGAGAAGAGGAGTGATTAACAATTGATTTTGTGCTACTTAGTTTCATTTGGTTAATTAGTTTTGAGCGTCAAACTATTTGGTTTTACTTAGTTTCCATGTTTTTAATTGATGAATTGTGTTACTTATATTATTCTACTTACTCAAAACTTATGAAGGAGAAAGGATAATATATATTTTAAAAAAATAATTGAAAATCCGACTAGCCGATTAATCCCCGACTAATCCCCTAGTCTCTAGTCGGTAGTCAATCGACCTGGGACCGACTATCGACTTTTAGAACAATGGTTTAGATCTGATCATAATAGCATATGTTTGTGACTTTTATATGGCGCTGGAATTCATGATTCGTGCCTAGGATAGAGATATACCTATGCACCGCATGTAGTCAACTGAGAACTTGAGCTTCAACCATTTTTAATTGTAATTCACATAGAGATATAGTGGGTTAGTTAATTAGGGTATTCACATTCATTCTATCAACCGTGGATTTACTGTGATACGAGTATGGTGCATCGAGAGATGGTCATATTTTACCTTCGTGTTCTTGATTAACAATTCAGGGTAATTAAGTAGACTTAACGGGAAGTGTATGGACTTAAATAATACAATAGGTGAAATTGTAATCTCGAGTCTTCATTATCTAGTTCCATTCAAGGGGTAGTTAGAAATAGTTTAATTCAAAATATTAAAATCATTAGTTTAAAGAAGATTGGGATGGTTACAGGGTTGGTGCTTGGTAGATTTTGTTAAATAATTTTCTATGGGAACGATACTCTACTCACTCTTTATTACTTGTTGACTGTGTATACTTGCACGCATATATTGATCGGGAAAACGACCAACATATATCTCTTATTCTGATCGTTGGATCGTTATAATTTTTAGATACGTTATACATATATAAGCTGAGAATATGTTCACTAATTTTGAACCGTTAAAGATTAACGTATGATTTGTTATAAATTTTAAAAAGTGGTTAGTCTGGGATTTTTCAAGCAGATTTTCAACAGTGAGTTTTAATATTTAAAAATGTATAACTTATGATTTTAAATCAGATTTTGGTGATTCTTGAGGCTAAATTAGAGTATTTGAAGTCTAGTTTCGGTTAAAATTAATTAATTTGACAAATATGTTTTAATTAATGGTGAGAAGACCAAAATAGTGGACTGACGTCTTCAAAATAATTTGTCATATTAAGATTTTAAGATTTCTTAAGTTTTGTTATTGTCTTTTAAGTTTTGGAGTATTAATAGTGATCTAAGGCAATAATTAAAGGCACCTTGAATGGATTACAAATTATTTTGGAATTATTAGTTTGGATTAATTTAATTCGAGGTGAAATATTTAGGTGGTGAATAACATTTCGTATTTCCTATCGCTGGCATTTGAGGGTAAGATTTTGTGGAGTGTGCTATAAGTGGTTTTGAGTATCAGGTACGAATTATGTACTCCACTCCTTTGATTATTGTCGTATTCTATATATCTCGTGATATCTCGTCATTCATTACATTTTTCTTATAATTCTATTAGCACTTTTGAATAGAAGTTTAATTTTTTATACCTCGACTTTATTTTGTAATTTGAACTCTTTTCTTTCTATTATAATTTGAACATATTCCATATTTCTTAAGCGATACTATTGATTTGTCTATACTACTAATTGTTCGAAATTTGGATACTCGTTTAATTGTTTCGTTTCTACTCAAATCCTTATTTTGCTTTGATTTGGTCTAAATGTTCCGAACTTCATAATTTGTAATATTTTGAATTTGTTCTTCATGCATAAAACTTTATTGATCTTTGTAGAGCGGTACATGTTGTTACCTTCTTTTGGAGACATTGTGTTTATAATTTGATTTGGTTCAACATGTACGTTTATAATCCTTTTTGTTGGTATTATGTTGCTGTGTTGTGACATCATATCTTTGTAGAATAAGAGATACGGTATACTTGAGCTATAACTACATGTGGGGGTACCACAAGCATGTTCTCTTACCATCGAGGCATGACACATTTCATGACGGTGTGATCAATCCACGGCGTATCCTTTTGTATGTTTGCTCTAGGTGTGAGCGTTGGCCATTTGATATGTTTGTTTAGGATGCGTATGGGTTGGCCCTAGTTCATGTATTGTTTTGCGAATTGGTGATTTTTGTGTTACAACTTCAGATTTGCATGCATTTGGATTCGCAGTCCGATGTGTGATTTGCCTATGCAGTATTATTTTGACTTGTCTGTGTTGCAAGGCATATTTGTATTTTGTTTTGAGCTCGGTATGAAATAACCACTTAACCACTTTGATTCAGCATTCTGTTTGTTTCGTTAATTCTGCTGATTCAGATATATTTTATTTAAACTTTGAAGATTATATTTCCGTCGGTATTTAGTCTTGAGGCCTTACTCAATATTTTGTTTAGTTGATTCCATATTTCGGTTGTGCATCTTTTGTATTTCTTTATCCGTACTGGGCATTTGACTTATACTGTGTTTTTCTTCCAGAAGGTTTGCAGGGGTGATTTAGGGTTTTGTGTGAAAAGAGCTACATTTGATCATCTAAGTTTATTTTATTTTAAGTTTTGATTATTCTGCCAATTTTTGGAGAATTATATTTAATTCGACATTGATGGATTATCAATTATTCAATATTTTGAAGTTAATAGTGCTCTGTTAATTATTTTGATGTTTGTTGTGCTTTGCATGTGACCTCCCTTTCCTATTTGGGAAGGGGAGGGAGTTACATATATGTTAACAAATAGCTGATGTACGATTCAGTTTCTGGGAACTTCTAGGTTTCAAATTAACCTATCAGACTAAGCGCCTTATCTTTGAAAAATTATTGGTTTGCTGAATAGTACAAGTTTCCACCAAATAAATGATTAGAACAATTCAAGAACTTTTTTTGACAAGTATTACACAAATCACAAAGACAAAAAACGAGGGCACCATCTCAATACACACAGAGTATACAAAATCAGGCGGACACAAAAAACACTCCAGCTCTAGATCCCATACAATCAAGAAGTCCATCTCTCCCATAAAAGCTAAAGCAGAATTTAACTTTCTCAAAAAATCAATAAAGGACACAATAGTCTTCTTCCGTCAAAAAAACAAGAAACCCAAGAACAATGAAAGGTCATTATGACCCAGGACTTTATCTCCCGTACAAGAACTAACCACCACCAGCACCTCCTCTGGAAAAGGCCGCACCAACCAACTCCAATCCTGTGCAAAAATCATACTGAACCAAAGTCGTCAAGTCATATTCTCCACCCTCCTGCAGAAAAGGGCTCTCATCCAATAACACCCTATCTAATGATATCAACCTCCCCCCTCAATCACAATCTAGCCAATGAGATTGTTTGGATGGTGCAAAGTCTCCTTCTAATAGAAAAAATCTAGTATTTCCATCACCTTTTCTCGGCCACAACGCCCTCGACTATGACTCCAATTAATCTTCTCGGCTTTGATAAGATTACCCACCTCAAATTGTCTTCCATTAATCTCATCCACTCTACTAAGATCACCTACTTCCCCCTTAAGCTCCTCCCGCCTCAACCACAACTCCTCAGTAAGTCAGTTCCCCACCCTCCTCATCAATACATAGAATCTTATTAAGCGTCCTTCCCAACCAAACCTTATCATGCACAAAAACTTCATAAAGTCCATCTCTTCATGTGCGTCAGCTTATAAGCAATAACAAAACTAGGCGTCCCCTCGCCAGATATCCCTGCCACCACTCCCTCACCATCTCAGCAAAGCTCTCCTCTTTGAAGCACATATTCTCCAACCACGCGAGACATTCATTTTCACAATCCCCTAAAATCTAGAAGGGTCATGCTAGGGGTTGACCTGGCAAAATATAAATTTGGCTTGTTTTGGGTTACACAATCTGGTTATGGTTCCAATTAAAAACTAAAACCATATAACCAATTTTTAATGGGATAAATGCTTTTTTCACCACTCTACTTTAGGTCAATTTACAATCAACTAACTCAACTTTTTTTCTACCAAACGGCTCACTAAACTTTATTTTTCTTACAAAACGTAATAAAAACCTGTTAAAATTCTTTGACTTTTAACAGAAAAACACGTCAGCTCTATTATTATATATAAAATTAAGTTGGTGATGATTAAGAGAGAAAGTTGATCCAACTTTTTTCCTTTCTAATTGACTCTGTTTTTGATGACTTCTTGGCCGAACACCATCCACATCTCTCCACAATGACCACTGAAACTGTTTTTTTTTCTTTCTGAAATTTGGTCTTTAATATCTAAATCACGACCCCTTGGTGTCTAAATGCTCACCATTTTAGATCTGAATATTTCAAAAATCACTAACTCATTTTTCAATTGTAGATTTGAACTCCTTTCCAAATTGTTACAATGTCTAAATTGGGCAAAAGACAAATCGATTGAAATTACCATGACATACTACTTGTTATAGTGGAGCATCTAGACGTCGTCGGAGATGGGTTCCTTACCTCCATGATCAGCAGAGGGGTTATTTTCCTCCGTTTTCGGCAGTAATTTTTCCCTCTATCTAGTGGTAGACCTTGTGGTGCAGAGGATAGATTTTGGGGACAGATCGTTGTGTTGTGACATTGGTTTAAGGCAATGATTTTGTAGAAAAATGAGAATGGTGGTGAGCATGGAAGATGCTGAGATGGTGGGTTCTTTTGTTTTTGTTTTGTTTTTTGTTTTTTGTTTTTTATTTTTTGTTTTTTGAAAAATCTCTCCATATGTAGATGTGCTGTTGGTTTGATTGAAGATTGATAATAATGATAATATTGCTTAATACTATTAGAAATATATTAATTGTTATCCTGTAGCTATAATTTGAGTAATAGTATAAGTAAATTACTAATTATTAATGTTATAATAATATTCTCCCTATTTTAAACCAATAAAGATAAATTTATTAAAAAAATGTATGTAATGGGTGGGTAGTGGGTAGTGGGTAGTGGGTAGTGGGTGGGTTTAAATGGGTTAACAGGTGGGCAGGCTAGGTGACATGTCAAAAAAGAATTTACAGTGATAATATAATAGATACATTACTGTGTCATGCCAATTTTCCGTTATAGATTTTACACTTCAGTCGGAATTTCAAATTTTTGTAAACAAATTAAAGTTTAGTTAGTTGACTGTAAGGAAAAAAAAAGTTGAGTTAGTTGAATGTAAGTTGACCTAAATTAAAGTTATGAAAAAAACATTTATCCTAATTTTTAATATAATTTGTATGGGTTGGATTCAAATAGTTATAGCTCAAATATAGGTCAACCCATTTTTCAATTCAAACTAATTATTATACATTTTCAAATCTTGTTGTACACAATTATGAGAGAGAGTCACTGAAGGGGGAAGGAGGGAACGCGTATATGTCAGGAAGGAGGGTCTCTGCTAGTGTTAGCTGCTTTGAAAATTGTAATAATATGATACGCAGCCTGAGCTGCCACGGAGAACCCAATGTGCCACAAAGAAGAATCTGAAGTATCTTGCATAAGAGGTCAGTTGCATCAACCATGGGAGAACTAGTCAAGCTTCAGATTTGAGGGGAGGAGTAACGGCCACATGAAGCATGGAAGAGTCTAAGTAGGAGTAGGAAAAAATAAAGCAGCCATTTATTTCGCATTATTCACATTTTTTTTGTAGTTTGTTGTTTCAGTTTGCGTTACGAACCTTTGGTTTCGGCTGCAGTTGCTGAAGGTTTGTTATGATTTAGCTATAGATATTTATCAAAGAGGAATAAAGAGGGGAAGACTTTTATCCAAACACTATCATGTAGTACATTCTCACCCGAAGAGAATTATAGCTACTAATTTCTGCAATTGTAGTAACGCTCTTGACTGGGACCTCATTAACTGGTATCAAAGCCAGGTTACTCAATGGCAACAAACAAAGAACGGATTGAGTTTTTGGAGGCGGGGCTTGGCGGAGTCCATGATGGCATGCAACGAATTAAGGATTCCATGACCGACACATTGCACATGGAGGAAACCATTAACAAGCTTTCAGATGCCATACTCGCATCCAAGGTGCCTTCAAGCCCCCACAACAACCGGGATGGGTTTTCGCGCACACACCGGGATGAAACTGATGGTAGGAGGTACAGAACTGACAATGAGGGGGAACAACACGTCTTCTCATCGAAGATGACCAAGTTGGAATTCACCATATTCTAGGAATGATCCAACTGAATGGTTCAATCGGGTGGATCAATTTTTTGAATATCAGGAGACTGCTGACAATCAAAAGGTGTCATTGGCTTCATTCCATTCGGAGGGAGAAGCCAATCAATGGTGACAATGGTGAGAAAATAAAGCTCAAACACTACACGACTCTGATAGTCAAGCTATTCAATCGGCTAACAACAATAACTAAAGAAGTCTGACATGGATGCTTCACTTTCGCAGTTTATTTTGAATCCATAGAGGAGGTGGACCAGGCCAACACAAGAGCATATATGCAGGAACTCATCAAAGACTTTGGGAACATTTTTCGCGAGCCCACACAGCTACCTTCAGCTCGTGAAGTTGGCCACTGCATTCCTCTTAAGGAAGGTACTGAGCCCAGTACTGTAAGACCCTACAGGTATGCCTATTTTCAAAAAGCTGAACTTGACATGCTTAAATTGAGGCTTATAAAACCAAATACTAGTCCCTTCTCTTCGCCTGTTTTGCTAGTTAAAAAGAAAGAAGGGACTTGGCGTTTTTGTACTGACTATAGAGCTCTCAATACCGTGACTATTAAGGATCAGTTTCCTATCCCCACAGCTGACGATATGTTTGATGAGCTCCATGGAGCTACCTATTTTACAAAATTGGATTTAGGAGCAGGGTACCATCAAGTGCAAGTAACACCCCAAGACACTCACAAAACTGCACTACAAATATATGGTCATGGTCTTTGGTCTTTGCAATGCTCCTACTTTCCAAGCTATTATAAATTCTATTTTTCGTCCTTAACTTTTTTTTATGACATTTTGATTTGTAGCCCCAATTGGTCCATGCATCTTGAACATGTTACAACAGCTTTTGAAATTTTGACGCAAAATAAGTTTTTCCTAAAAGCCAGTAAATGTACATTTGGGCAACCAGAGCTCGAGTACCTTGGCCACATTGTGACTAGTCAGGTGGTTGAGGTTGATCAAAGCAAGATTGCGGCAGAGGAAAATTGGCCAAGGCCAAGCACTAATTCAGATTACGTGGTTTTCTGGGTCTTAAAAGTTACTATCAAAAATTTGTGCACAACTATGGTATGCTGGCAAGACCACTTACTAATCTATTAAAGAAAGGGCAATTCGGATGGACCGAAGAGGCAGAGGCGGATCTTCTACAACTCAAGCAAGCCATGACAACCACGCCAATTTTACCTATGCCAAATTTTAATGAGCCATTTACAATTGAAACTGATGCTTCTGGTGATGGTATAGGTGAAGTATTGACACAGCAAGGTACACCCATTGCCTTCATGTGCGGAGCACTAGGAGTTGCCAAGCTTTTGTGGTCAACATATGCCAAAGAGATGCTCGCCATCCTACAACCAGTACGCACTTGGAGACCAAATTTAATGGGCAAGAAGTTCTTCATCCAAACGGACCAGTGCAGCCTTAAGTATTTATTGGAGCAAAGAATAGGGACACCAGAACAGCAACAATGGGTGGCTAAGCTACTCGGCTATGACTATGAAATTATATATCGTCCGGGGACGTGAAAACTCAGTCGTTGATGCGTTATCCCGGGTGACTAGAAGTCCTATTCTTAATGCATTATATGTACCACATGTGAGTTCATGGGAAGATATCGAAAAGGCCTCCAAAGGACAGCCGAATATGGACCGATATACTCGGCACTCTCAATCTAATCCGGGAAAGCCTTACACGTGGAGAGATGGGCTAGTCTTCTTTAAGACACAAGTTGTGGTGCCACCCAACACAACCGTGGTAGACTAACTGATGTTGTACAGAAGAAGAAATTCAATAAGTTTATTATTAATTTTGTATTGTTATTTAAAGATAAATGTGTTTTTAATGAAATTATTTAGTTGAATATTATAGTAATAGCTTTTCACTAGGAGAATTTTAATTGTAGTAATAGATTTCGATTAGAAGAGTTTATTATATTAGTAGATTTTAGTTAGCAGATTGTTTCTTTTCTAAATTAAGGTTTTACTTGGTCCCTAAGTATTGGGTTTTGTATTTAAGCATTGTAATACTTAATTATTTTGGAGATTATTGAATATATTGATTTGAGATTAAAGTTGTGTGCTTTTGTGTGTTTTTTTACCGATTATCCGCAGAGATAGGTACTCTTATTCCTTCTTCTTAACCCGTCTTACATCATAATGATATCAGAGCCAAAATTCCTGATGTCGTTTGATTTCACTCATTTCCTTCCTACCCTATTTTTCTGGACTCCATCAAATTGTCGAAGTTCGCTAGAGAATCGACAACAATTTTTCGCGGCAAAAGCATGATCTGCAGCAAGAATCGTCAACGTCGTAGTCTCAATCTATTCCAAAAAAAAAGTTCAACATTACTGTTCATCACTACAGTACGCGACACTGTTAATCAGATTTTTTTCTTCTGCCAAATTACAGTTTGGTACCCCAAGTTTCTAAGAATTTCAAATCAGCCCCTTGTGTTTCTGAAATTTTCAATTTTGCCCCCAAAGTTTCTAAAACATTCAATTCAACCCCTAAAGTATCTAAAATATTCAATTTAGCCCCCAAAGTTTTTGAGTTTTCAATTTAACCCCCAAAGTTTTTGAAATTTTTAATTCAACCCCTCTACGTATATACAATGTCTTCCAGGTTTTACAATCAACACTTTCTTTGGGCTAAGATAAAGAAATTTGAGCATCGAACTTTGGACATATGCGAGTAACTTAAATGATCTTGCGTCCCGTTTAGTGCCGAGTATTGAAAATTATGTGATGAGCTTGCACTTTCTGAAACAAGTCTTACAAATTTAAAGGCACATTACGAGTACATAACCACATGTTTTGTTCGACCATATATTGTTCAAGTACAAAAAAATATTCATCCTAATTTGTTCAACTAAAGCGACGCAATCACAAGCAAAGTAAATTCTTACAAGACAATTGATGATTGTCTCACAATACTTGAACGTCTCAATAACCAATATGAAATTGATGAGGATAAAGAAGAGCAAGTACTCTAACATATTGATGCTTGTGAGAAACATGAAACGGAAGTTATGTGTGTTGAACAACTTTCAGAGATGGTTTGCAGTGAAGAAATTGAAGTTAAGTTTGACCACAGATGCGAAAACATCAAGGAAGATATAGTTGAGGTCAACCATATTTATTTTCTCTTTCCGTTGATACATTCGAGTCCCAAGTTACTTCAAATTTCTATATTGTCATTATTATTCCCGAAAATTGTGCTAATGACATTAAAACATCGGATGTGAATGGTTTGTTGGAAGACATCTCTCGAACCGTGGTTTATTATTCTACGATATTTCAAAACTCGAGGACGAGTTTTTTTCAAAGGCGATGAGAATGATGCGGTACGGAAGAAGAAATTCAATAAGCTTATTAATAATTTTGTATTGTTATTTAGAGATAAATGTGTTATTAATGAAATTATTTAATAGGATATTATAGTAATAGCTTTTCATTAGAAGAGTTTTAATTGTAGTAGTAGATTTCAATTAGGAGATTTTATTATAGTAGTAGATTTTAGTTAGGAGATTGTTCCTTTCTAAATTAGGGTTCTTACTTAGTCCCCAAGTATTGGGTTTTGTATTTAAGCATTGTAATACTTCATTATTTTGGAGATTATTGAATATATTAATTTGAGATTAAAGTTGTGTTATTTTGTGTGTTTCATTACCGATTCACTGCAAAGATAGAAACTCTTATTCCTTCTTCTTACCCCGTCCTACATCACCAACTACTCCAGGAATTCCATGATACGAAGATGGGGATTGGGGACATTCAAGCGCTCGTCTCAGCAATTTTATTAGCCCTCAATGTATCGATCAGTCAAAGACTATGTCCACACGTGTGACATGCCAAAAAAATAAAGCTGATAATCTATTACCGGCCGGGATCCTTCAACCTCTAACTATTACTTGCCAGTTATGGGATGATGTTACTATGGATTTTATTGAAGGCCTTCCTTCTTTGCATGGTCAAGATACCATTTTTGTGGTAGTGGGCCGCTTAAGCAAATCTGCCCATTTCTTGGCCTTATCACAACCATTCGCAGCAAATGTGGTGGTAGAAAAATCATGAAGCTACATGACATGCCACGTTCTATTGTGAATGACATGGATCGCATATTTATTAGTAAATTCTGGCAGAAATTTTTTAAGTTATCCGGTACTCAGCTAAAGATGAGTTCAGCATATCATCCTCAAATGGATGGTTAGTCATAAGTGGTCAACCGTTGTGTGGAGCAATATTTGTGTTGTTTTGTTCACCAACAATCACGACAATGGAGCCATTTTCTTCCTTTGGAAGAGCTGTGGTATAACACAACTTATCTTTCATCTAAGGGCATGATTCCTTTTCAGACCTTTTATGGACGATTACTATCTACAGTTCCATTGTACACTGTCGGATCTTCATCGGTTGATGAGGCTGACCAGTCTGAAGGCAAGGGACACACTGTTCACGAACCTCAAGCAGAATTTGGAGAGTGCCAGGAATAGGATGAAACAGTTAGTTGATCGTGACGGCGGCAGAAGGCGAGCTCATGTATCTCAAGTTACAACCTTATCGCCAACAATCTGCTTATCAGTGAGCTCATCAAAAACTTGACAGCATGTTTTATGGACCATACCCGGTTGAAATGAGAGTAGGTGATGTGGCCTACAAGCTCAAGCTACCCGAGGGTGCACGTTTACATCCGGTCTTTCATGTCTCATTGCTCAAAAGGAAGCTGGGTGACAAAGCAAACACTAATTTTGAACTTCCGCCTATTAATGACGAGGGCACCATCTGGACTCACGTTGGATTAAGCGTGGGGCAAAGTTCATTGAGGAGAGTTTGGTGAAGTGAAGAAAATTACCTGGGGAGGATGCCACCTGGGAAGCATCAGCAGAGCTACTGAAACATTACCCAAACTTGAACCTTGGGGACAAGCGTCCACTCGATGGAGGGGGTAATGATACGCAACCTGAGTTGTCACGGAGAACCCAACGTGCCACAAAGAAGAATTTGAAGTATCTTGCATAAGAGGTCAGTTGCATCAACCATGGGAGAACTAGTCAAGCTTCTGATTTGAGGGGAGGAGTAACCGCCATATGAAGCATGGAAAAGTGTAAGTAGGAGTAGGAGTAGGAGAAAATAAAGCAGCAATTTATTTCACATTATTAACATTTCTTTTTGTAGTTTGTTATTTCATTTTAAGTTACAAACCTTTGGTTTCGACTACAGTTGCTAAAGGTTTGTGATGATTTAGCTATGAACATTTATCAAAGAGGAATAAAGAGGGGAAGACTTTTATCCAAACACTATCATGTGGTACATTCTCACCCGAAGAGAATTATAGCTACTAATTTCTGCAATTGTAGTAACGCTCTTGACTGGGACCTCATTAATTGTAATGTTATGAATACCAATGTGAGCTTGTTATGTGAGGGCAGATTCCACATTGGTAGTATGGGATATCAACATGGGGTTGATATAAGCTTGAAACTCCCCTCTCGGATATCTCGGATATCTAGTTTCAGGAGGAAATAGGGGTTTGAGCCTATATCGTAACAATTGGTATCAGAGCAGACGATCCGTGAAACTACCAGCTAAACAAAAATGGCTACCTAGAGGCCACATTAAAATATCGATAGGTGAAAAAGGCATCGGGTCAGTGTCGCTAAAGTGAAGCCATCGTAGACGTCATTAAGGAAGCGTGGTGGAATGTTATGAATATCTATGTGAGTTTGTCATATGGGGGTAGATCCCACATTAGTAGTATGGGCGCATCCCACGTTTGTAGTATAGCATATCAATATGGGATTGATATAGGCTTGAACCTCCCCTCTTGGATAGCTAGCTTTTCAAGAGGAAATAGGGGCTTGAGCCTATATCAGAACATAATAATGCTTGTTTTATAACGTAACTTACACCTACTGTTTACTTTTATCCTATCGTACAAGACGAATTTACAAAGCTACCCATAATTTTAACTTCATGCACTTACCCATGGCTAATAATTACTCCTAAACAATATCAAGTTAAGACGCAAATTTATCATTTCAACATAATAAATATACAATACACAATATGCCTTAAAACTTATTTTTTAATATTAAAGTAAATTCAATGCTAAAGCGTCATTTTTTTAAATTATTAAGTTACTCTTAATTTACTCAAAATGGTAAAATTATAATAAGAAGTTATTCTTAATATAAATAAATTTGTTTGATTCAATGCTAAAAGTATCATTTTTATAATATTAAAGTAAATTCAATGTTAAAAGAAAATTTTATAAAATTAAAGTAAATTAAATGCTAAAATTATCATTTTTTAAAATTATTAAGTTACTCTTAATATAAATAAATTTGTTTGCTTATCAGTTCTAAAATTGGTAAATTTGACCAAAAATAGTCAAACTAGGTCGGCCTTTGCAGGATGGAGGTAGTATTATTTTATTCGATAAGATTTTAAAGCATTCTTATTTAATAAAAAAAATATATATATAATTAAATTATTTAGCATAATTAGTTGTAAGTGAAAATTTTGGTGTAAACATGAACTCGTGAAGGGGTAATATTGTCATATTGAATGTTGTGGTATGTGAATGTAACCGAAGTAAAAAAAAACTGAACCGTTACGGAAAATATCGAATCGGTACCTATCCGAGATTATTGAAAAAGTAAGAACTAGAATCGGTACCGAATTATCGGTTTCAGTACCGATTCGGTACAAAATGGGTACCGGTTTTTTCGGTTATACCGAATGTTAATATATATAATTATTAATAATAATTAAATAAATTTTTTATATATATTAACAATTTTTTTAAAACTAACAAATCATTAACTATTAATAATAATTAATATATAAAATAAAACTACAAAACATTATTAATATATATATAAAAAAATTAATAAAACTACTATTATATATAAATTATTAATATTAAATATAAAAAAATATTTAATATATAAAACTACAAAACATTAATTATTAATTATTATATTATTAAATTTCAGTTTTTACCAAATTCAAAAAGTTTCTTACAGTTACCAATACCAAAAAGTGTAAAAAATCGAAACTGCCGATTGTATCAACCGATTCAATAAAAAAATTAAAAAAATCAAATTTTTTGAACACCCTAAATATATGCACTACCAAACAGAATTTAGGGGGAAAATGAAGAAATTAAAAGAGAAAACCAAAAGCTTACCTTGTACATGGATTTGGGGAAGCCATAGAAATCATAAATGGTGTCACTAGCGCCAGAGATAACATTAACTGTTGGGTACTCTGTTTCCCAATGACCAGAAATGACAAGAATTGAAGATGGGCGCTGAGAAAATACTTTTTCCTTGAAGGATTGCAAGAAATGTCTGGCCGGCAAGGTCTCATCAATTGACAAAGTGGGGGATCCATGAGATATGTAGAACGTCTCTTTCAAACCCATCGAACCCATTTTGATCAAAATCTTTTCTATTCTCTCTATTTCGAGTTAAGAGAAATTGTGGGTTTTGATAGATTTGTTTATATTTGGGCGATTCCACAAATAAATTAGCTAATCTCTCACCAACCGCACCTGGCGCGAAAGAGCACACCAACGCACGCTGTCTTTTTGGTAAAGTCAAAACCGCACAGGCGCGTAAGCTTTCACGAACGCAAGCTGAATTTTTGGGCAATCAAAAACTGAAATGCAAAAAGTTACCCTCTTATTTATACCCTTTTTAGCAGACCCACTAAGTTAAATAAGTGTTAAAAAGAGGACCCTATTAACTTTTCTGATCAAAATAAAAACAGAACAGGTGTAGGGGTAGAATGGGAATAAAAAATTTTGAAAAGAAAATTCAAAATACAAATTAAAAATAAAAATAAAGCATTAAAAACTAAAATAATTTAAAAAGGTAACAAAATGAAATATTAATTTAAAAATTAAAATAAAAAAAGTAAAATTAAAAATTTAGTAGTTTAAATTTATTTTTTAAAGAGTAAGGTAACTTTTCGAATCATTATAACAATACTAATAAATTTTAAAAAATAACAAAACAAATGTAGACTGTAGATACTCGAATTTTTCTGCACACCTGTTACTAACATTGCATGAGGACAGATTCGTCTTTCGGAGATAACTCTGGAAGACAACTCACATCAATTCTGGATACTACCAAAAGTTTAGTCTCAACCCCGGAACACACACCGGAGGTATCAATTTCAACCTCGGAGATAACCCCGAGTTTCGTCCTTGAAGATAACCCCAGGGAATGCTATTGCAGTTCAGGCGATAACTCTGAAAATGCTTGTTTCAAATGCATACAATTAGCTTCAATCTCAGACCTCCTGCCGAGGCACTCATTCCAAAGACCAGGAGATAACACCGGAAAGACAGACACACTTAAAGATGACCCTGCGGAATTTAAACACTTGTAGCAGTCTAATCTCAGATGTAACCCTGAGCAACGTCTACTATCAGCCCAAACCGGAGATAACCCCGGTGAGGGGCAAAATCGTCATCTTGCCACCTCAACCCCAGCGCGCCGTCTCAATATTTCATACATACATTTCTACACAACAATGTCCCACAAGAGCCAAGGAGTTCCAATCCCGAGTGACTATTACGTGTGGCAGCACACCGGATAAAATTTGAAGCTTGAAGACCATGGGAATGGTCCCCTCTTCTTGACTTCGTACAACCTCTAATCCCATGTCATTGCGTAACTCTCGACAAAAGCAGTCCGAAAAAGGTCTTGTACACCTCGTTCGGATGCTCGGATTGAAGTTCTGCAAGTTTGAGCGGACATCACAGTGCACGAGTGCACGTACTTTGAGACAGCGGGACTCACGGAGCCCGGGGCACCCCGGGCAGCCGCAGGTATACATGCGGCTCCCAGCTCTATATAGAGCTTGGGGTGGCCATTTGTAAGAGAAAAAGAGGCGAGGCAGCCCTTACCTATTTGCTCTGTACACACCCCATATTGAGTGCTTTTCTCATTTTAAACACTTGTTAGCTCGCATATAGCTATATTTTACCGGCGGGAGCTGGGTGTTTATCCATCTAATGTCATAGAAGCCTGCCTTGACAGCCCACTGTAAGCCTTCTCACACTTTATAAAGCCTTTCTCTTCATCTTTGCACACACTATTCTTCACATTGAGAGTCGTGTTGTGTGTATATGCCCGGACTTCGGTCCGTGGTTTTCATTTCTGTCTGTATATATATATATATATATATATATATATATATATATATATATATATACTTATATATGTATATATTTTTATATATGGACTAACATTATCGAGTTATACCTCGATTGAGCCTAGACTTATGTCTGGAGCGTTTACTTGCTTATATATATATATATAGCGACAAATCGCTGAAATGAGAAACCGAGCCGGGATTGAAAAATATCCTGTGCGTTTACCGCTTATATATATATATATATATATATACATTTCTGTCAGGCCTGGAGTTTACTTCATGGCATTTTACTGCTTTTCTTTACATTTATTCCCGCCTGGAGTTTACTTCGTGGCGGTTGATCGTCTTTACTGTTTTCTTTACATTTAGTCCCGCCTGGAGTTTACTTCGTGGCGATTGATCGCATTTACTGCTTTATTTACATTTCTGATCCCCCATGGAGGTGCTTCGTGGTGGTTGATCATGTCTATATATATATATATATATATATATATATTTCTCGCTTTTATATATTTACATTTCCGATCCCCCATGGAGGTGCTGCGTGGTGGTTGATCATGTTTGTATATATATATATATATATATATATATATATATATATATATATATATATTTACAGCTTTTATATATATAACTTCTTATTGCTTTTCATATAAACTGTGGTATCATATGAGCATAGAAATTATGTGATCACATATTCAGTCTACTAAATCTAGATTCGGTTCCCGTGATGGACATTTTCAGCTGTAAGCAGCTTGTACATTATTCACGGTGTTCGAATTTCCTTAGATGACTTTTATGCCCATGAGGAGTTCGACATTACTGTATATTATTTCTCGAAGATGATTCGCATCTCGAAAATAAAATCAAACAAGCCGAACATTTAATAATAAAATGGAAGTATGAAAAGGTCTCAATTACTATTGAGCACAGGGTTTGAAAAACCTCTTTTACAAAACTTCACTGCTATATCATGTCTAAAACTGAATTTTTCTATAAATTCAAACCCTTTGTATATAGGTGCGAACGAAGTCTCGCACTACTTCCAAATAAATTGCACATTGATCCACACGCACACACACACACGCATACATTCATATAATAGTTTCTTGAAAAGTGGCGGTCACCGTGGCAACACGGATGTCGGGGGGTGCCTAACAGCTTCCCTCCGCATAATCAAACCCCTGAACCTAAATGAATCTTGGTTTCATAGACCCGTTTAGCAGTGTCACATCACTGGGTCAATGTGCAAATATTTTCTCGGTTGCGTTGGTGCAACAAGTTAAAAACACCAATTGGCGACTCTTACAGTCAAATCGTCGACATAATACATGTCGGACCTTTTTCATTAGTTTTTTCAAACAAATCTCACATAACATGAGAACACCAAAGAACAAGAATAGAAAAGGGACAAATAAAAATCCTGACGTCGACTGGTGGCAACTCTGCTGGGGACACCAATAAGAGGGTTTAAGCCGCTACTACAAGCTTTTCAAAACTATTATATGCTTGTGTCTGAATGTTGCATTTACATTTATGATGAATGTGTACAAATGCATTTTACCTACTGCACTGCAATATATCTATCTGTGATATTAGTGCTTCGCACATGTCATCATTTTCATAAACGGTGAGACACGTTGTATGTGAATGTATGTTGTGTGGTTCCTCCACCAGGAGGCTATCCTGTCGGTGTTTGATTACTGGACTCATAGGGAGACTAATTCCAACGAGGCTCAGGAAAGGCACCACCCAGATTTGCTCCAGTTGAAAGACCAGACTAACTTCCCGTCAAGTAAATTGCGATGATCTGGGAACCTTCATACCAAAAAGCCGCGAGAGTAACCTAAGATAGGTTAACCTCTGATAAACCAAACGCATAGGAAAGTATCTTCATGCTTTCTATTTTCTATTACTTGTAAAAGTATTTACTTGTAATTTCATTCCATGCTCATCTTTATGTAATGGAAAATATGAAGAATATTTGCACATACATGACATCTTATCGATTAACATTCGTTTTACAGGATAATATTCCTAACACGGGTATACATAGCATGTAAACATTTATACATTCCCTGAAACTAAACTACATAAGTTTTTGTAGGGAAATAATTGGGCCTGTTACCCGCTCAAAATCCAAAAAAGGCCACGAGCCTGTAGCCAATCATGTCTTCTTCTAACCAGTCTAATCCTGTTTCTCGAGAAGAATTTGATGGATTAAGTAAACAAATTATAGATTTGGCCGTCTTGCTTAAAGAATTGCATCAGTCTACTCAGGGCTCAAAAATGCCTACACATACATAATCATCTACACAAGGAGGAACACAAGGTTTGGAAAAAATAAATCCAGAACCTCAGTTGGATACGACCAACAAAGACTGTGACACCCCCAAATCCGATACTTCCATTTCCACAGGATTTGGTGTTCACTGTACAAATATCGTCTATCTATCTACCCATAAATAATGCAAACCATGCCATAGATAGAAATAATAAATAAATCTCCCCTTATGGGGTTACATCAACTGTAAAATAAAAAAAATCCTAGGTTGCTCTAACCTTAAAACATCTATGCGGAATCATAAACAAATAATAAGTCTTAAGTAACATCAAGTCTAATTATCATTACATAACCACAATAATAAACAGTCTTCATTACTTGCTAATCTTGCCCTTGCCTTTACTAGTGGAAGGCTCGTATGCTTTTTCGTTCTTAACTATAATGTTATTATTACGCAAGAGTGAGCACGATTGCTCACAAGTATAACAATATAACAATGAATAATAACATGCGAATGAATTAACCACTTCTGATATAAAAGCTCAACTTTTGAATCAAGAATGAATAACAAAAATCAAAAGAAATTTTGAGGGTCATAAGACCTTGAACTATGTCCTAGTTTGTCAAATGTTTATACTTGAAACCTTTAACAGCCATAAGACTATGGACTCTTCTTCTCGTACTTAGGGGGATCAACCCTTAGTACCATACTGTGCACAATATCTTAACGCTAACGCATAAGTAATCCCCTTTACAGGGTTGTTCATCTCAGTTTGACATTCGAGTCCGCACCAAAGGAAGTTTGGTTTGGATAATTCATTAAGGGTTCTGAAATTTAGAACGCTCATCAACTATGGACTAGTCGAATCATTAAGGGTTCGCTAGTCTAACAAGGTTTAACAATAACTGATAACTTAATTTGAATAACAATCTCAAGAGGTATACAATAGAATAAATATTGTATAACATCTTTATGTTTGAAAGATTTATAACAAAATAGACTTAGTCAATAATAATGAGAACTTGCTCAATGTAGAAAAGTGAATTAATCAACTTATATAACGATAACAAGTATGGTTAGGAAACTTGCCTCGAGCGTAGATTACACGTTAATAAAACTCGTTCTTTGATTTAAATCCTACATATCATTTACGTTCACAATACCAGTCAATTATAATGTGCTAACCATCACTTGAATTCATGATTATACTTAGTCAAATTACCACACTTGTTTTCACGTAATATTACACTATACAAATAACAAGCTAATTACATAATCAACAATTCAATTAACATGTAAATGTCTTAATGACATGATAAGAACCTATTTTAATATCTCATTGTATGTCTAATGAGTTTTTACAATCATTAGATTAAGTTGCTATCACATTTCTATACTTGAACACTTAAAAAAATATTTTCTAGACATTTTGCTAAGTGGCACTGCGGCGCCACTATTGTACTGGGTCTTAGCGTTGCGGCGCCGTGGCGCTGCGGCCTGATACTTGGCGCTGCGGCGCGGGACTTCAGTTCTGGAGTTGGCGTCGCGGCGCGAAACTCCAGATTTTGATTCTCAATTCGCGAAGAACACAGAGTTCAGTGAATTAAACACTGCATGATCATTAATTTCACCAAATCAAACATACCCACATGCTAGAATTTATACATAATCATTACTCAACATTTATAGAGTGATTTAACCTATTAAAACACATAATTACAGAATTAAATTATGCAAAATTGTACTGTTCTTGATGTTCTTGAACAAAAACATAGAATTTAATACTACGGATTCGTTATAAGACCAAATCCAACCATTCAAGTTTCGTTTTGTTCGTTTTAGCATTCATAATCATATACAAGTGGAAATTTTGCAGAACACTTTATGTTTGACATAATAAAATCATGTATAAGGCCATATTGCCATATAACATACTCTGAAATCTTTTACTGTATAATTTCATGAAATTGATGATATGGAAACCTATATAATATACAATAAAACATGTTATGCTAATCATATTATTACATATATCCATATAACAAAAAAATTTCCCATTTACAGAGATTTAACAGAAGTCTTAAGAGCTATATTCATAAAAACTAAATGACGTAAAATATATGAATTTGGTTGAAGAGATTACCCAAGCGTAGAATGTAATTTGCAAGAGATGGACTCCTTCTTAACTGTTCTTCAGTCACTAATCACTTAACAATTCTCCCTCAAAATTTCTCAATCTCTCTTTGTTTCTATTTTTCTAGACTTAAGAACTAATGACAGACAAAGGAAGGAAGACGTATAATATAGGAATTGAACTGACGCGTTGGTGGTCAGTTACCCAGTCATGGGTTAACTGCCCTCAACTCCCCTTAGGGCCTCGTTTGGCTGACAATAAAAGGTTTCAAAAATCATTTAATTTAATAAAACCTTTATAATATAGTTTGAAAAATGTCACACCCTTTATAAATCAAATATCTAGTTTAATTTATTTAAATAAAATATAATAATTTCTCACTGATTCACATAGTCACATAATTACGTTTCTCATTTAATAATAATATTAAATTATTAAATCTCTAATTAATAATTAAATTAATTAAAATAATGATAGGCTTATTAAATATTTCTTTTAATATAATAAGCTCACATAATTACATACTTCGTATAATAAAAATTCTCCACATAATTTAATAAATATAACACATATAATTACATTAATCTTCCACAAATTTATCAATTAATTATTTAATCTAACAATTAATTCATCAAAAAATATTTATTCAATCCAATAAATATTAAAATTAAATTACAAAATCTCGGTTGTCACAAAGACCCTGAAAACACCCATCTCAAAGGAGATCCAGACACCGGTGATATCAGGAAGAAGGTCCTTTAAATGGAAAAAACTATCCGTTCTCTCAAAGGGATTGGAACACATGGAAGTGTTTTATATGCTGACCTTTGCATATTCCCTGGTGTTCATTATCCAGAGAAATTCAAAACCCCTGACTTTGAAAAGTATGACGGATTAAGGGATCCTTACAGACATTTGAAGGTGTTCATTGGAGAACTTGGATCTTATGCGAAAAACGAAAAGCTCAGAATGCAGCTGTTCCAGAATAGTCTGACTGGAGAAGCCCGTTCATGGTATACCAGATTAGACAACTCAAAGATTCATAGTTGGGAAGAGCTAGCTCACGCCTTCCTCACTCAATATAGTTTTCAATCTCAGATGGCTCCTGACCGGTATCATATTACCAAGGTCAAGAAACAGTCTAATGAGTCTTTCAGAGAGTACGCTCAAAGGTGGAGGCGCCTTGCTGCTCAAGTTATTATGTGACACCCCCAAATCTAAGTACTTCATTCCCACAAGATTTGGTGCTCACTATTCAAACATTCATACTTTCTACCCAAATAAATAATATTTAAACCATAAAATCCTCCCTTTAAATAGGGTTACATAATTAAACTCAAAACATCCCAGGTTATCTAACCTTTAAACGTTATTCAAACGCAAAATTAAATTATTACATAACATCATTAAAATAAAGTCTAAGATCATTATAACAAATAAAAGTGCAAATCAGCATCACTTGTACAATTTTCCCTTTCCTTTGCTAGTTGAAGGTTCATCTACCTTCTCCACTTTAGCTACAATGAATTTATAAATATGCAAGAGTGAGAAAAACAATTACTCACTGAATATAACAATGAATCTACATGAGAATAACAATAATAACTGCCAAAGAATAGGCTCATCAAAAATGAATAGTACTCTAACAATGATAATCAGAAACTGAAATCCAAAATATGGAATATACATAACTGAGGGTCATAAGACCATGAACTATGTCCACAGTTGCGAGTAATCTTTCAACTCCAACTTTAGCAGTCATAAGACTTTAAGGACTCCTCGTACTTAGGGGGATCAACCCATATCGCATAGTATCCTTCTTGAGTCGTTGGAAGACCTACCACAAAATCCATTGTGATATGCTCCCACTTCCATTCTGGTATTTCCAACGGTTGAAGTAATTCTCTTGGTCGTTGATGCTCGACCTTCACTTTCTGACATGTCAAGCACTTTGCAACGCATTCTGCTACATCTCTTTTCATGTTCGGCCACCAAAAATGACGCTGCAAATCCTGATACATTTTCGTACTTCCCGGATGAATCGAATATCTTGAGCTATGAGCTTTCGTCAAGATATCCTCTTTAATATCCTGTATTGCTGGCACCCAAATTCATCCCTCGAATCTTAGCATTCCCTTAGTATCGACTTTGTATTTCACTTCTTTACCCTTGCCCATGTTTTCCTTTATTTTCTTGCATTCTTCATCCTATAGTTGTGCGTTCTTCATTTTATCCACCAAAGTTGGACTAGCTCCCATCTGGAACAATTTTTCATCGGATTCTTCTGGAAATTTGATTTTCAGCTCTATCCTTGCCATTGCTACAATAAGCTCCTCCTTATCTGTTAACAACATCAAATTTTCTATGTCTTTCCTACTCAAGGCATCTGCCACCACATTAGCTTTACCTGGATGATAAAAGATCTCAAAATCATAATCTTTTATCAGTTCCATCCATCTCCTTTGCCGCATGTTCAGGTCTTTCTGTGTGAAAATATACTTCAGACTTTTATGGTCTATGTAGATCTCACATTTTTCTCCGTAGAGATAGTGTCTCCATATCTTTAGTGCGAACACAACCACCGCCAGCTCTAAATCATGAGTCAGATATCCTTTTTCATAGTCTTTCAATTGCCTTAATGCATACGCAATAACCTTGCCGTTCTGCATAAGGACACAACCCAATCCTTTGTGTGAAGCATCACTATACAACACAAAATTTCCAGTATTATCTAGTAATGACAACACAGGTGCCACACTGAGCTTCTTCTTTAATTCTTGAAAACTTTCTTCACATTTCTCCGTCCAAACAAACTTTACAGATTTTCTTGTCAAATTTGTCAACGGAGTAGCAATCTTGGAAAAATCTTGAATAAATCTTCTGTAATATCCTGCCAACCCCAAGAAACTTCTTACTTCTGATGGAGTTCTTGGTTGCTCCCAATTTATCACAGCTTCAACTTTTGATGGATCACTGAAATCCCATCTTTATCAATTACATGCCCAAAAAACTGTACACGTTCTAGCCAAAATTCTCATTTAGAGAACTTCGCATACAACTTTTCCTTCCTTAACTTCTCCAGCATCAGATGTAAGTGTTCCATGTGTTCCTCTTGAGTTTTAGAGTACACCAAAATATCATCGATGAACACCACCACAAATTTGTCCAAAAATGGTTTAAACACCCTGTTTATCAAATCCATGAACGCTGCAGGGCCGTTTGTCAAACCAAATGACGTCACTAAAAATTCGTAATGTCCATACCTAGTTCGGAATGCCGTTTTCGGTACATCCTCCTTCCTTACTTTTAGTTAATGATACCCACTTCTCAAATCAATTTTCGAGAAATATCTAGCACCCTTCAATTGATCAAACAAGTCATCTATTCTTGGCAATGGATATTTGTTTTTAATAGTGACTTTGTTCAATTCCCTATAATCAATGTAAAGATGCATTGACCCATCCTTCTTCTTTACGAATAACACTGGGGCTCCCCACGGTGACACACTCGGTTGAATATACTTCTTGTCTAACAGTTCTTGCAGTTGCACCATTAATTCTTTCATTTCTACCGGAGCCATTCTGTACGGGGTTTTCGATATAGGAGCGGTTCCTAGCGCTAAATCGATCACGAACTCGATTTCTCGGTCAGGCGGAAGTCCTGGCAAATCCTCCAGAAACACGTCCACGAACTCCCTAACTACCGGTATTTCATCCAATTTCATACCCTTCTCCTTTTGAGTACCGATTATATAAGCTAAATACCCCGCACAACCCTGACTCAATAACTTTTTGGCCTGCATCATTGTCAGATATTTCATTTGTCTAGGCGATTTGCTACCATGAAAAACTACCTTTGACGGAGTCATAAGGTTTACACACTTCTTTTGGCAGTCAATTATTGCTCCATAATTGAATAGCCAATCCATTCCCAATATCACATCGAACTCTCCGAGTTTTATCGAGATTAAGTCTACCTTTATAACATTCCCTTTTATATTCACCCTACAGTTCTTTTATACGAACCTAACAGGAATCACTTCCCTATTCGCAATTTCTATGTTTAAAGGAAATTTCAACTCTTCACAAGGTATTTCTAATTTCTTAGCAAAATCATCAGATATAAACGAGCAAGTAGCACTCGAATCAAATAATACATATGCATTTATATCATTGATTGGGATAATACCTGACACGACATCTTTTGATTGCACCGCGTCCTGTACCGTCATGTTGAAGGTTCTGGCTGTGGGCTTATTTGTTGTTATTAGTCCAGCAATATACAACGCACCTCCACTAGCATTTCCCTTGCTCCCATTTACCTCACCAGATCTCTTTTTAGGGCATTCACGAGCAAAGTGATCCTTGGACCCGCACGTGAAACACACATTCTTCTTAGCTTGAGTGCAATTTGGGGCGATGTGACCCTCCTGGCCACAATTAAAGCATACTCGTTTCCCCAACAAACACACTCCCTTTTGAAACTCTCCGCACATAGCACATGCTTCGAACTTTTTATTTTGCTGGTTTCTTTGCTGATTTTCAGCTTCCCCATCCGCATTCCACTTCATTTTCAAATTGTTACCATTTTCTCCATTACTACCACCACTCTTAGCTTCACCTTCACCTTTCTTCTTCCTCTGCTCTTGATTATGTTTTGTTACTGCCTCACCTGCACTTTCAGCGAGAATCGCTTTCTCCATCACTGCTGCAAATGTCTTCAATTGGAACAGGGAGACTCTACTGTACAACCAGGGTTTCAGTCCCTGCTCGAACCTCTTCGCCTTGCGCTCGTCTGTGCTGACTTGATATGGCGCAAACCTCGCCAACTCATTGAATCTTGCAGCATACTCAGACACCGACATCGTTCCCTGCTTTAGTTCCAAAAACTAAACCTCTAGCTGACTTTTCGAACTCTGGAAAATAGGCCTCGAAGAACAGCTCCTTAAACCTATCCCATGTCATCACTCCTGGTCCTTCCCGAGTTTTGTTAGCCTGCCACCAATAACTAGCCTTTGCTTTCAACATAAACGTTGCAAAAGTAGTCTTCTGGTTATCCTCTACCCTAGCAACATCAAAAACCTTCTCGATCTCCATAATCCAGGTCTGTGCCTCGACTGAATTCATGGACCCACGGAATTCAGGTGGTCCAACCGCCTTGAAATCCTTAAACGTAGTACCTTGATTCTGAGGTTGATTATGCAAAGCATCCGTTAGTAACGTCACTAGCTGCTGAATCGGGTTTCATTCCACATTATTGTTGTTGTTTTCCTCAATGGTTCTCCGTCGTGGTGGTTGACGTCTTGAAGCTATTTTCTGTTAAAATACACTCATTAGCTTTTATTCAACCTTTTTAAGTATTATATACTTAGGTTGCACATTATAAAAGTTTATCATGTAACACAAAACACTTTGAATAAAATAATAACTTTTATTCATTCATCATCTTTTAAAAACATCAAAACAATAGCATCACTGCTATTTACATTACTTTCCTGAACTATAACAGTTACAGGTCAACATCATCAACATCACATCCCATTGGTTATATCATACCCGGGATTTACATTTCGTTTATTTTCTAATCACATGTCAATTATATTCTCTATAATGTTCTACTAAGATACTGCGTAGCCTTACGACGCTCCTCCTCCATAATTCGGAACATTGTTCGGCAATCCAATATGTATGATGGTAGCGTCTCGAACTGAATCGGATAACCCATGACTCGATCTTGAGCTCAATTAATCACGGTGTTGAATATGTTGTTCATTTCTTCCATCTTCCTCCTCTTTGCTTGTGCGTTCTCTTCTCTGCCATTCCGGCTCAACCTCGTTGATAAGCTTCATTGTACGTATCTTCAGCTCTTGCCCTTTTTGTAGATTCTTCTTTCAACTTGTTCTCCAGTTCTGCAATCTTCTCCATCATTCGCTCATTCTCTCCTTCAGTGTGGACTAGCTTCTCTTCAAAGTTGTTCAGTCGTTCTCCTCGATCCTGGATCTCGTCGTCTTTCTATGCCATCGAGGTCTGTTGTTCAGCTACTATCTCCTGTAACTCTTCGACGATATCTTGAAGTTCCACATTGCGGTCATATACCTCGTCGTACATACGGGCAACTATCGAACTAAGTGGAAGCTCTTCCTCCTCGTCCTCCTCATCCCCTGACTGTGGCAGCTCCACGGGGTCCTCCTCATCTGTCTCTATCTCGTCATCCTCATCAGGTACTCTCTCCTGCTCAACTACTGTGATCGACGGAACTGTTTCCCGTGGCAGTAGCTGTTCCCAAATCACTTGAATATCTCGAGGCTCCTCCTCTCTGGCCTGACTGGATCCTCTACATTAGCCATCCTGTCAACCAAATTTTAAGTTTTAATTACTAATCATTACTACTCGACACTCACGAGCACATAAATTGTAATCACATAAGCACATACGTGTTTTATTACTTTCTCTTTCCTAAAACTCGATAAGAGTTTATCATTACTATCTTTTCAAAGGTTACTTCCTAAGGCTTTTCCCCACCTAAGGTTCATAACCTAAAGCTTTGATACCAACCTGTGACACCCCCAAATCTAAGTACTTCATTCCCACAAGATTTGGTGCTCACTATTCAAACATTCATACTTTCTACCCAAATAAATAATATTTAAACCATAAAATTCTCCCTTTAAATAGGGTTACATAATTAAACTCAAAACATCCCAGGTTATCTAACCTTTAAACGTCATTCAAACGCAGAATTAAATTTACATAACATCATTAAAATAAAGTCTAAGATCATCATAACAAATAAAAGTACAAATCAACATCACTTGTACAATTTTCCCTTTCCTTTGCTAGTTGAAGGTTCATCTACCTTCTCCACTTTAGCTGCAATGAATTTATAAATATGCAAGAGTGAGCAAAACAATTGCTCACTGAATATAACAATGAATCCACATGAGAATAACAATAATAACTGCCAACGAATAGGCTCATCAAAACTGAATAGTACTCTAACAATGATAATCAGAAACTGAAATCCAAAATATGGAATATACATAAATGAGGGTCATAAGACCATGAACTATGTCCACAGTTGCGAGTAATCTTTCAACTCCAACTTTAACAGTCATAAGACTATAAGGACTCCTCGTACTTAGGGGGATCAGCCCTTCGTACCATGTATTGAGCACAAACATTTAACGCTACGCATAAGTTATCCCCTAATAATAATAGGGTTGTTCATCTCAGTATTTAGAGTACAAGTCCGCACCAAAGAAAGTTTGGTTTGGATAAGCTTTCAAGGGTAATTTGAAGTTTAACGAACATCAACTAGAGGACTAGTTGAATCAATAGTGTTTGATAATTACAACATAACATTGAACAGTTGAGAATCATAAATAAACTGATTATACATAACTCATGCTTGAAATAACTATAGCGCATAAGTACTCAACAAAATGAATAAAGTGGTAAACCTTTGCTTGAACAATAAATAAGCTAAGGTTAGAGTCTTATAACATTAGAAATGAAATTACTGAACATACATTGACAGGCAGCAAGCTGG
This sequence comes from Panax japonicus, assembly GCA_020205505.1. Classification (NCBI taxonomy): domain Eukaryota; kingdom Viridiplantae; phylum Streptophyta; class Magnoliopsida; order Apiales; family Araliaceae; genus Panax; species Panax japonicus. The sequence continues at coordinate 22,294,143 of CM035110.1, read as the reverse complement.
AAACTAAAAAATTGCCCAACATGGTATTAATTCATGCAAGGATTGAAACAGTTCAATAATAAAGACAAAAGTTCAAAAACTGCGTTCATTATTCAAGAATAGAACTTAAGAAACTTGCTTAACTATAAACAAGTTAGAATGATAATTTCCAATAACATTAGAGTCAAAGTTTGCTCGAATGAATCTTAGAAACAATTGACTTATTCAATCACAGTTGAAATAGAAAGCTTGCTCAAACAAAGAATAAAGCTATATAATATAATAATGGAACTAGATCAACGAAAATAAAGAATTAGGGAACTTTCTCAATGTAAAAGATAGAGTTTAGAAATTTGCCTTGAGCATAAGCTATAAAATTAAACTCACGATCACCTATATATAGGTTTATAACCATCATCTATTAGATATACCACAACATATGCATTTCTAGTTAGACTTGTGATGATAACACAGTCTTCAGCTACTGTTCAAATATCAGAAAATCCAAGTGTTTTACTTCGCAACACCTATTCACTATTTATCATGCTTAATAAATCAAAACACGTCCCTTTCATAGTTTACCAATTTTTACAACATTCGAATTACTAACCACATTGCACTATGTTATGTTAACCTTAACATTACCCATTTAACATGCTAACATAACTTTAGACCATGCTATGATGCTATCTCAATTCTGCAGTAACAGCAGAAACCAGAATCTCAAACCAGGGTATGGCGCAGCTGCGCCGTTTTTTTGCCTTGGCACCGGCGCAGCTGCGCCGGTGTACAGACAGACGCAGAGAAGGCTAATGAACAGTAGCCGACTTTAGCCCAATAAACATAAATTTCACCCAATAGACAGTAATATCAACACGTAAAATAAATATACAACCATCATAAACATGATTGCTCACATTTACAACCAACTGGAACAATTTAACACCAACTAAAACTATTTTAATTTCTCAAAATTCATATTTTCATACAAAACTCAATTTTTTTTATATTCATTCTAGAAATCATCACTGTGAATTCATTAGTTGGCCAAATCACCTCATTCAAATTACGTTATGCTCGTATCACATAGAACTAACATATACAAGCTTCAATTTATAATTTAACATAAGGATTGAACATCTAAATTGGTACTTACCTAAGCCATACAAAGAATACATATACTGACAAATTTTCTTCCTACTGTAAACCAAAATTAGCATGCAATTATTGTTTAAACATAATATCTAGTCATCATAAACATATGCACTCCTCATAACTAATTCGAGAACATCAATTCTAAACACATAAAATTCACAGAGTATGAAAATTATTGTCGTAAAACTCATATATGTATATATATATATATATATATATATATATATATATGTGTGTGTGTGTGTGTGACGCCCCCAAAATAAGTATACATCACCTATCTTGAGTCGCCAAATACATGGTACAAAATTCAAATACAACTTAATTATACAACAGTCGTGTAAAATACGACAAAACATATGTTGTGTGTTTTAATACAAATATTGTCATGTAGATAATATCCACACTCAATTGAGTCCTCATTATATTTATTATCATACTATTTAACAGAATAGTGAGGACTATTAATGCTATTATCTAGACCGTCACTCCGTTCCCCGACTAGTCCCTGCTACGTTCTCATTTCCTGAAGAGAACAATGAAAGTAAAAGGGTGAGCTCAACTATCCCAGTAAGAAATATTATGACTAAGATAATACAGAATAAATTATCGTTAGCCTTCAACAGTGTTAAACTGATACAATATAATAAACATCAAGTTTAACTGCAGCGGAACAAGCAATCCATTAAAAGAGTCAAGTAGAGAATAAAATCTACTATCTTTTATGATTTAAAAGGTTTTTCATCACTTTTATCGCTGCGACTCAGCTTAATAAATAATCCACATCATCCCTGCACTACGGCAAAGGATATTCATTAGTATCACAACCACAAATTATCCATACACTACGGGCCAAGGATATTCGTGTATTCATCAATGGTCATGATCATGCCAACAACTGTCCATCAATGCACTACGGGTCAATGAGGACTTTCACCACATCATTTGTAACATTACGGTCATGATTATACCGAATAATCCTCGGTCATAATCGTACCAAATCCATCTATACACAACAGGCCACAGATGACTTTCAATATAATATAAACATGAGGATGGTGACAATGATATAAGAATTCAATAAAACAAGTTCAAGAATTAATTTATCCAGGAACTAATAACGTCCAAATTGTCAACATAATACTTCTTTGTAGAGTAAAATTCAAGAATGCTCAGAATAATATTTCCATGAAAAGATACTGGATGAAGCGCAAGTATCAAGGATATTCCACTAATTTCATAGAGTATAGAAGTCAAAACTTTAACCAACTGAGTATAATAAAGAATGTAATAACAAAAGAAATCACCAGGGATGCGATAGATCGCACAGACAGGTTATTCAAACAGAATAATAAATAACGGAACCTAGGTCATGCGTAAACGCACAGACATGATATTCTAACAGAATAATAAATAAGGGAACCAGGTCAGGCGAAATTCGCACCGACGGGATGTTCCAACAGAATAATAAATAACGAAACCAGGTCATGCGTAAACGCACAGACAGGATGTTCCAACAGAATAATAAAGAATGGAATAACAGAAGAATTTTACCATGTATGCGGTACTTCACATAGACAGGTTATTCCAACATAATGATAAAGAATGGAATAACAGAAGAATTTCACCAAGTATAGGGTAGACCGCGTATACAGGTTATTCCAACAGAATAAAAAAAATAAAATAACAGAAGTTCTCTTCATGAATACGAAAGAAATAATACCCCTTACCTGATATAGAAGAAATTGGATATAGGAGTAGTGAAGTAGCAGAATACTTTTCTTCTTTCTCTCTATAGTTTCTCTCTCTAGCGTTTTAGTGAATTCGTAAGAAATAATAAAGGATTGAGCTTCTATTTATAGGAGAATGGAAGGATACTATTTGAAAAATAAATCACGGATGCAACAGGAACAATTCACAAGCTGAAATTATTCAATTCTCGGACGTCTTACGAAGGATTAATTTTCAAAGCAATAATCAGCTACAAACAAAAAAAATAATATATATAAACACCACATAAACCCACCAAATTCATCATCCACCCACCAAATGTCACTTTCATCATCATATATATATACCAATTCCCTTCATAACAAGGCAAACTACTCCTCCCCCATTTTCTTATCCCACCCCATACACACACATAACACACACTCTCTCCCACCATTTCCCACTTTCAATATTATATATATATATATATATATATATCTTATATAATCTCCACACAACACACATAATCTATACATATAATACCCACCACTCACATTTCTTACTTTCCCACCAACATGTCCACATCCACATACATGTTACTAAATTATATATATATATATATATATATATATATATATATATATAAAATAAAACTGAGATAACTTTCTACCGATTATTTTGAAAAATGGGTAAATGGGGGTCCATATAATAACATCAAATACATCATAAAAATCTTCTCAATATTTTTAACAACATTTATCATCATTATTATAATTCACAATATTAATCGACTAGGTCGTTCCTAGGAAAGAGGGGACTTTCCAATAAGGATTTCTCCCTATTGGCGCGCAATTAGGTGACCAAACCTCTCCTTGGCAGAACTTCTAGACATCGTTAATATTGCAAATAATAATATTAATAACTCTGTCATCTCAATTATTAATTTAATAATATATAAAATATCGACAATAATTGAATCAAATAACGTGAGATACTATGCAACAATTACTGAAGCAATAATTGAACAAAACTGAGTGACTTCTCACATAAGCATCAATAATCGATACCGTGTGCTACTATGCAAACACGCGTATTACTGTACTTTTACTACCGAGTAGTTCAACAGTTTTAACTGTAAAACTTCCGCCGTTATTTTCATAAAAAATATTTTTGTCGTTTTCTCAATTCGACAATAATTCCGTTGTGGGGTCCACCAATGATTGTGCCATCGTACGAATATTCCTTGTTAAAATGAATATTCTCCGACCAATCGAATATTATATAACAACTTGCATATTTTAAAAAATTTATAAATATTACCCACAACTATAACATTATATCAAATTTATTCCATAATATTTAAACATGATATTTATAGAAAAATCATATTTATTAAAAAGTTGGGGTCTTACAACCTCCCCTTCTTATGAAATTTCTCCCTCGAAATTAGGGTACGTACTTGGTATATCGAAAAGGTAAGGATATCTTGATTTCATTTCAGATTCTAACTCCCAGGTCATTTCCTCAACATCGTGGTTTCTCCACAAAACTTTGACTTGAGGTATAACCTTGAAGCGTAGAATATGTTCCTTCTTATCCAAGATTTGAACATGAACCTCTTCATACATTAAATCTTCCGCTATTTCGTCCGGTTCTAACTCAATAATGTGGTTCGGGTCTTTCATATATTTACGTAACATGGATATATGAAAAATATTATGAACACGAGACATACTTGGCGGTAAAGCAAGTCTATAGGCTAAAGTCCCTACTCAATCGAGGATTAAAAATGGGCCAATGAATAGAGGATTGAGCTTTCCTCTCTTTCCAAATCTCGTAACTCCTTTCCATGGAGCAACACGTAACAACACATGATCTCCAATATCGAATTCCACGTCCTTTCGATGAATATCAACATAACTCTTTTGTCGGTCTTGTGAGGTGTTTATACGTTGTCAGGATCGTTTGAATCTTTTCCATAGTCATACGTACCAACTCCGGTTCCAACAACGTTGCTTCACCCACCTATCCCAGCATACTGGAGAACGCCACTTTCTTCCATACAACGCCTCGAATGGAGCCATGCCAATACTTGCTTGATAACTGTTGTTGTATGAAAACTCCACCAACGGTAAGAACTTGTCCCAACTTCCCTTGAAGTCAAGGACACATAGTCTTAATAAATCTTCAAGAGTTTGAATAGTCCTCTCTGATTATCCGTCCATCTGAGGATGATATGCTGAACTAAATCGTAAGTCCGTGCCCATAGCTTTTTGCAAACTTACCCAAAATTATGAAGTGAATCTTGGGTCTCGATCAGAAATTATAGATACTGACATGCCATGTAGTCTTACAATCTCGTTTATGTACATACGAGCAAGACATTCAAGTGTATAAGTTTCTCGTATTGGTAAGAAATGAACAGACTTGGTCAATCTATCAACAATGACCCAAATTGCATCTATGCCTTGAGAAACCTTGGGAAGACCAGTAACGAAATCCATGGTAATGTGTTCTCACTTCCATTCTGGAATTTCAAGTGGTTGCAATGGACCTTTTGGTACTTGATGCTCCGCCTTGACTCGTTGATAAGTTAGACACCTTGAGATAAACAGTGCTATCTCTCTCTTCATATTGCTCCACCAAAATGTATGACGAAGATCACGATACATTTTGGTACTCCCAGGATGGATAACAAACGGTGTGTTGTGCGCTTCCATCATGATTTTATACTTTAAATCAGAGTCGTTAGGAACACAAAGTCTGGAGTTGACTCGAAGTATTCCTTCTTCATCGATTCTTGCTTCCGGCATAACACCTTCTTGTACTTTCTTCCTCATATGCATCAGTTCCAGGTCTGTAGCTTGAGCAGCTTTAACTTTATTGATTAAAGTCGATTCTACTCGTATATTTGCCATCATCACGTGGGTCCCTGGAGTCTTTATCACTATCTCCATCCTTTGCAAGTCATACAAAATAGGCCTCTGCATTGACAATATCACACTCGTACCCGCATATGATCTTCTACTCAATGCGTCAGCTACCACGTTTGCTTTTCCAGGATGGTATTAGATGGTATGATCATAATCTTTCAACAGTTCAAGCCAACGTCGATGTCGCATGTTGAGTTTCTTTTGAGTGAAGAAATATTTGAGGCTTTTATGATCCGTAAAAATCTCCACTTTCTCCCCATACAAGTAATGCCTCTAAATCTTTAGTGCAAAAACAACAGCTGCCAACTCTAGATCATGAGTAGGATAATTCCTCTCATATTCTTTGAGTTGTCGAGAGGCATAGGATCTCATATTTTTTGAGTTGTCGAGAGGCATAGGCTATGACTTTCCATGTTGCATGAGAACATATCATAACCCTTTGCCTAAAGCATCACTGTAGATGACAAATCTCTCCGAGCCAGATGGTATTGTCAGAACAGGTGTTGAAATGAGTCTCCTCTTGAGTTTTTGAAAACTCTTCTCACATTCCTCGTTCCAACCAAATTTTGTATCTTTCCGAGTCAGCTGAGTTAAGGGAGTAGCGATTCGAGAAAACCCTTCTACGAATCTCCGATAATAACCAGCTAAGCCGAGAAAGCTACGTACTTCGGTCGATGATTTAGGTTGCTCCCATCTTTTAATAGATTCAATCTTTGCTGGGTCAACAGATATTCCAGGACTTGATACCACGTGTCCAAGGAATGCTACTTCCTCAAGCCAAAACTCGTATTTCTTCAATTCGGCATAAAGCTTATATTCACGAAGCTTTTGAAGTATCAGCCTCAAGTGTTTCTTATGATCTTCACGACTTTTGGAATAAATAAGGATGTCATCAATAAAGACGACCATAAAGTGATCCAAATATTCATTGAATACTCGGTTCATCATATCCATGAAGGCGACAGGAGCATTAGTCAATCCAAAAGAAATGACTAGGAATTCATAATGCCCGTACCGAGTTCTCAAAGCCGTCTTTGGAATGTCATCGGTTCTAATCTTCAATTGGTGATATCCGGAATGAAGATAAATCTTTGAAAAGAATTTGGCGCCTTGCAACTGGTCAAACAGGTCATCAATATGTGGAAATGGGTACCTATTTTTGATGGTGACATGATTGAACTCCCGATAATCAATACAAAGTCACATACTCCCATCTTTCTTTTTCACGAATAGAACAGGAGAACCCCAAGGAGACGTATTAGGACAAATGAAACTGATGTCTAAGAATTCCTGCAGTTGGGTCTTTAACTCCTGGAGTTCAATAGGAGCAATTCGATATGGGGCTTTGGAAATAGGTTTTGTACCGGGTCGATACAAAATTCAATTTCACGCTCTGGGGGTAGGCCAGGAAGTTCTTCAGGGAATACGTTAGGAAATTCATTAACAATAGAAATATCATTCAAAACTGACTTTTTTTTGTTTAGATCCGTGACATGAGCTAAGAAAGCTTGACATCCGTTTTTCAATAAACGAATAACTTTATGGCTTGAGATGATAGTGATTGATTTTAATGGTTTGGTTGCTTGAATTCGTATAATAGGTTGGTTAGGAATATGAAAGCTAACAACCTTACGAAAATAATCAATTTTTTCATGATGAGTAGTTAACCAATCAATCCCTAGAATTACGCCAAATGCAAGTATTTTCAATGAAATAAGATTGACAGGTAATGTGAGGGTACCGATTTGAACCGAACAAGACTTATAAACGGTGGATGTAATGAAGGTTTCTCCCAATGGAGTTTCAACAGATAAGTCAAAGTCCAATTTCTCCGGAGTCAAATTTAAATGTTGAGCGCAAGTAGGAGAAATAAAAGAATGGGTAGAACCGGTATCAAATAAGGTATGTACTTCACTAGAGTTTATGATAAGCTTACCCGTGATGACCTCTTTCGGGTTTCTTGCTTTCTGGGAGGTCACCACAAACGCTCTCCCTTGAACTACCGGCTTTGACTTTTCTGGGATGGCCTTCGGTGCCTCCATCCCAACTGGACTTTTCTTCGGTGAACGACAAAATCAGGCTAGGTGACTTTCTCTTCCACAATTATAACATACTTTGGACAACATCGCGCAATTTGGACTGATGTGTCCCTCCCCTCCTCATTTGAAGCATATAATAGGTGGTCGTTCTCATTCCTTAACAACGGGTGCTGGTGCTGACGTCTTTCCATCATTATTGAATCTCCTCTTCTTGAAATGTCTATTCTTATTATTTTGGCTCTTATTACCACCGAAGTGATTACCATTTCTAGCCTGTTGATTCTCTCCACTCTTGTTGTCACCGCTTTGATGACTGCTCTCACTGGTATTATCATTTTGTCGGCTGCTCTCTTTTGGTTGGGTTGACTCATTATCACGCTCCAATAACTGAGCCCTATTAACAACATCTAAATACAAACACAGTTTATGAGAGATAAGATATTGACATATCTCAGGTTTCAAACCTCTTAGAAACATTCGCGTCATTCTCTCCTCATTATCAACCAAATGGGATGCAAACCGGGACAACTCGGCAAACTTGGCTTCGTACTGCGACACGGTCATGTTGTTTTGCTCCAGTTTAATGAACTCTACTTATTTCATGTGACGAATACTACCGGGAAAGTACTTGTCGTTGAATAGTTCTTAGAACTTCTCCCAAGTCATCTTCAGTGCGGCAGGTTGAGTACGTTTTACAGATTCCCACCAGTAATCTGCCTCTGTTCGCAACATGAAGGTGGAAAAGGGAACCTTTTGCTCCTCGGAGCATCCCAAGACATCAAATATCTTGCAGACCTACTTTATCCACGTCTCCGCCTTAAGTGATTTTGGTTCTCCAAAGAACTCTAGTGGTTCCAGTTCCTTGAACTGCTTAGCGATGATCGTTCGAGATGTTCTAGTGTTTCCACCAGCATTTTGGACAGGAGCCGCTCTTGCCTGATGTTGCATGAATTGGATAAAGCCTCTGAACATTCCATCATTCATCATCTGATCCGTGTTGTTGTTTGCCTGAGGATTGTCGCCTTCCTGATGCACATTATCCTGATTATTGATCTGTGGAGACTCAATGGTCTCCTGTGCTCCATTGATGTTCTCAACATTCTCGGATGTCATTTTCAAATACAGCCACAAAACAAGGGTTAATTAACATATCACATATTATCCCTATACTTTGACCGACCAATTAAATACCAAATAAACTTAGGTAGGTCATACTAGCGAAGGAATTCCCCGTCTGTCCCCTCCTAGTTCTTGTCTCACATCTTAGCCAGAGATCATATCCCTAAGCTTTGACACCAACTGTGACACCATCAAAATAGGTATACATCACCTATCTTGAGTCGCCAAATATATGGTACAAAATTCAAATACAACTTAATTATACAACAGTCGTGTAAAATACGACAAAACATATGTTGTGAGTTTTAATGTAAATATTGTAATCTAGACAATATCCATACTAAATTGAGTCCTCATTACATTTATTATCACACTATTTAACAGAATAGTGAGAACTACTAATGCTATTATCTGGACCGTCACTCCATTCTCCGACTAGTCCCTGCTACGTTCTCATTTCCTGAAGAGAAAAATGAAAGTAAAAGAGTGAGCTCAACTAGCCCAGTAAGAAATATTATGACTAAGATAATACAGAATAAATTATTGTTAGCCTTCAACAGTGTTAAACTGATACAATATAACAAACATCAAGTTTAACTGCAGCGGAACAAGCAATCCATTAAAAGAGTCAAGTAGAGAATAAAATCTACTATCTTTTATGATTTAAAAGGTTTTTCATCACTTTTATCGCTGCGACTCAGCTTAATAAATAATCCACATCATCCCTGCACTACGGCCAAGGATATTCATTAGTATCACAACCACAAATTATCCATGCACTACGAGCCAAGGATATTCGTGTATTCATCAATGGTTATGATCATGCCAACAACTGTCCATCAATGCACTACGGGCCAATGAGGACTTTCACCACATCATTTGTAACATTACGGTCATGATTATACCGAATAATCCCTGGTCATAATCGTACCAAATCCATCTATACACAACAGGCCACAGATGACTTTCAACATAATATAAACATGAGGATGGTGACAATGATATAAGAATTCAATAAAACAAGTTCAAGAATTAATTTATCCAGAAACTAATAACGTCCAAATTGTCAACATGATTCTTCTTTGTAGAGTAAAATTCAAGAATGCTCAGAATAATATTTTCATGAAAATATACTGGATGAAGCGCAAGTATCAAGGATATTCCACTAATTTCATGGAGTATAGAAGTCAAAACTTTAACCAACTGAGTATAATAAAGAATGGAATAACAAAAGAAATCACTAGGCATGCGATATACCGCACATACAGGTTATTCCAACAGAATAATAAATAACGGAACCAGGTCATGCGTAAACGCACAGACAGGATATTCTAACAGAATAATAAATAAGGGAACCAGGTCAGGCGAAATTCGCACCGACGGGATGTTCTAACAGAATAATAAATAATGCAACCAGGTCATGCATAAACGCACAGACAGGATGTTCCAACAGAATAATAAAGAATGAAATAACAGAAGAATTTCACCATTAATGATGTACTTCGCATAGACAGGTTATTCCAACATAATGATAAAGAATGGAATAACAAAAGAATTTCACCAAGTATAGGGTAGACCGCGTATACAAGTTATTCCAACAGAATAAAAAACTGGAATAACAGAAGTTCTCTTCATGAATATGAAAGAAATAATACTCCTTACCTGATATAGAAGAAACTGGATATAGGAGTAGTGAAGTAGCAGAATACTTTTCTTCTTTCTCTCTGTAGTTTCTCTCTCTAGCGTTTCAGTTAATTCGTAAGAAATAATGAAGGAATGAGCTTCTATTTATAGGAGAATGGAAGGATACTATTTGAAAAATAAATCACGGATTAAACAAAAATAATTCACAAGCCGAAATTATTCAATTCTTGGACGTCTTACGAAGGATTAATTTTCAAAGAAATAATCAGCTACAAACCAAAAATATAATACACACACACACACATATATATATATATATATATATATATATATATATAACACATGTTATTTTGAAACCAACAAAAAAAATCAACTCCCATTATTCTTAAATAATATAAACACTCCCTCCCCCATACGTAATTCACATAAACCCACCAAATTCAACATCCACCCACCAAATGTCAGTTTCATCATCATATATATACCAATTCCCTTCATAACAAGGCAAACTCCTCCTCCCCCATTTTCTTATCCCACCCCATACACACACATAACACACACTTTCTCCCACCATTTCCCACTTTCAATATTATATATATATCTTATATAATCTCCACACCACACACATAATCTATACATATAATACTCACCACTCACATTTCTTACTTTCCCACCAACATGTCCACATCCACACACATGTTACTAAATTATATATATATATATAATAAAACTGAGATAACTTTCTACCGATTATTTTGAAAAATGGATAAATGGGGGTCCATATAATAACATCAAATACATCATAAAAATCTTCTCAATATTTTTAACAACATTTATTATCATTATTATAATTCACAATATTAATCGACCAGGTCATTCCCAGGAAAGAGGGAGTTTTCCAATAAAGATTTCTCCTTATTGACGTGCAATTAGGTGACCAAACCTCTCATTGGCAGAACTTCTAGATATCGTTAATATTGCAAATAATAATATTAATAACTCTGTCATCTTAATTATTAATTTAATAATATATGAAATATCGACAATAATTGAATCAAATAATGTGATATACTATGCAACAATTACTAAAGCAATAATTAAACAAAATTGAGTGACTTCTCACGTAAGCATCAATAATCGATACCGTGTGCTACTATACAAACACGCGTATTACTGTACTTTTACTACGGAGTAGTTCAACAGTTTTAACTGTAAAACTTCCGCCGTTATTTTCATAAAAAATATTTTTGTCATTTTTTAAATCCGACAATAATTCCGTTGTGGGGTCCACCAATGATTGTGTCATCGTACGAATATTCCCTGTTAAAACGAATATTCCCCGACCAATCGAATATTATATAACAACTTGCGTACTTTACAAAATTTATAAATATTACCCACAACTATAATATTATATCAAATTTATTCCATAATATTTAAACATGATATTTATAGAAAAATTATCTTTATTAAAAAGTTGGGGTCTTACAATATATATATATATATATATATATATATATATATATATATACAAAGGTTATATAAACATACCTTCAATTAGCGTAAACAAAATTTGTTAGTTGAAGATTCTCTCAAACTCCTTTCTCCAATCTCTCTGCTAAGTTCTCTCAAGTTCTCTGAACTCTCTCAAAACTCAGTATGCTAGAATGCGTATAGCTAAGCCAAGACAAATAACATTAAGCGTATTTTAAAACTGACAAACCCATAATACTAATACTAATTACATTATAAGTTACTAACGTATATAACATAAATATATTATATTTATTATTTTAATTTATTTTGTTTATTTTATTAAATTTCAAAAATTAGAAATATCAAAAGCCATAAGGCTTGTTTGGTAAAAACCCTTTAAATATTAAAGAATTAATATATTAAGCCTTGTTTGTTAAAAACTAAAGTAAACTACTTTAATTTATTTTTAATAACTCCTTATAGTTATTTGTCACACTTTATTCAATCAAGCTTTCATATCTAATTTAATTAATTCACATAACAATTAATCATTTAATCACATAACTCAACACAAACAATTTATCCATTAAATTGAAGTATCAATATAATAATAATTTCCTTAATTCATCAATTATTTATTTAACAAATAATTCACCAAATAAAATTAAATCAATTAAAAAATTATTTATTCAACGATAAATACATCCATTAAATATTTATATAAATCAATAAATATTTAATATTACAATTAAAATTATAGAATGTTACATCATTCCCCCTTAAAATGATTCTGTCCTCAGAATCACAAGTCAAATAATCAAATCGTCACATATTCCTTCTATGACAGAGTCATAAATGGTCATGACTTTCATAGACATACAAGAAGATCTTTTCTATGATTAGCTGGTATTGACAAACTATTTTTTGAAATAATCAAGCACGGAGAGATAGCTGAGATGGAGTTGAAGTCAGGAAAGATTCAAGACCTAGTCGCTCTTAAAGTAGTTGCTGAGCACATCCAATCCGAATCTTATGGAAACAACCCCCGAAGGGTCCATAAAAAGAAAGAGGAAGATGTTTCCTTGATACTACAATGTCAAAAAGGCAGTCAGAACATGCCTATACAGAGGAGAAGTTACTCCCCTTTCCAAGCACAGTCTTCAAACCCTCCATTTCCAAAAGGCGGAGAAGCAAAGCGCCCTCGAACGTTCACACCCTTAGGGGACTCGCTCGAGAATATTCTTTCTCTTCTGACTACTCTGAAGAAAATCACACATCTTCTTCCACCAGCCAACCCTAATGGGAGGGGTTTCAATGTTACTCGGAAGTGTGCTTATCATGCCGGAGCACCTGGATATGATACTCAAGATTGTTCGGCCTTGAAACACAAGATCCAAGATTTCATAGACAACGATGAGATCGTGGTTACCAAACTAGATCAAACTCATGTGTAAGACAACCCTCTTCCTCAACACAAAGAAGAAGAAGTCAACATGATTAGTTGGAGCACTGGACAAAGTTCCAATTTTAATAATGAATCATCCCAAACCATCAAAGACAGTGTTGACAGATGGGATTACACAAAGTTTTAATTTTCTATAGAACGAAAGATGAAAGCTCTTTGTAAGCAAATTGAGTAATTGGCAGAACTGGTAACCCATCAGCATCAAGTCACACGCAAGTTAGTCTGCTATGAGTATGCATGTCTCCTTCCGTTTGCTATGAATGCTCCATCATCACCTTCAGAAAGCGAAGCACTGGAGGATAAGGTTGCGAAGAGAGCAAGTGCTAAAGCCCATCGGGATTTTGCCAATAAAAGGGAATTTACATACCCAGGCCAACCTATGGAGGAGATATTTCAGATGCTGATCAATGAAGGAAGAATCACCTCCCTTCTACCTCCAATTAATCCCCGTTCAAGACGGTTCAACTCCGAAGAAGTATGTCAATATCATTCACATTCTCGCGGTCACAGCACAAAAGAATGCTAGGCACTCCGCCACCTTATTCAGAATCTAATTGATAGCGGTGTCCTACAGTTGGCAGACGATGAAACTGTGCTACTCGAGAGTGGGAATACATGTCCTACCAAATGGAAGGGATTAGTAGCAATTATATCTGCTGAGGCTGATGAGACTGTCAGGCCATTCCCCATACAAGCAATTCAACTCAAAGGAGCTGACAATTCTTTGAAAGTGTGTGACACCCCCAAACCCAGGTACTTCATTTCCACAGGATTTGGTGTTCACTTAATCAAACATTCATATCTAACTACCCAATCACAATAAAACTGGATAAATAAAACCTTCCCCATTAATAAAATCTCCCAGGTTGTCTAACCTTTAAACACAATCATTCAAATGTGGAAAATAAATAATCTTTATTACAACCATTCCATTAAAAACTGATAATAAAATATCATCAAATTACAAGTCTTCAATACTTATTCATCTTTCCTTTTCCCTTACTGGTGCTAGGTACATCAACCTTCTCATCCTTAACTGTAATAGTTATATAAGCAAGAGTGAACAAACAAAGCTCACTTGAAACAATAATGAAAGAAAAACTTTTACAACAAATGTCAAATAAGAAGCTCAATAGAATTAAACAATATGATTTGTCAACATTCTGAAGTATATAACTGAGGGTCCTAAGACCACGAACTATGTCCATAGTTATAAGTAATGTTTCAACTTAAACTTTAACAGTCATAAGACTATAGGGACTCCTCTTATTTAGGGGGATCAGCCCTTCATATAATGTGTTATGCACAAACATTTCAACGCTAAGCGTAAGTTACCCCTAATAATAGGGTTGTTCATCTCAGTATTTAGAGTACAAGTCTGCACCAAAGTGAGTTTGGTTTGGATATATTTTAGGGTAATTTGGAATTCAATAAACATCAACTAAGGATTAGTTGAATAAAACCAATAACATCATACTATAGAATAATGGTAATTGAATCAACATGGTAAATTAAAGTCATGCTTCAGGAATAATCTAATAGCATACAACTTGAATAACTATAACACACCTTACTTGAACAATATTAAGCCAATGTTATTTAGAATTGAATACTAAGCATGCATGGCAATATGAACGATAAAACTATTCAAATATATTTCGGCATGTTAAACAACAAGTTAAATACAAGAATAACTTGTTCAATATCAAAATCAAAGTTTAGAAACCTTGCATTATTATTTTGGAAACAATAGTTGATTCAACAAGATAATAGATTAGAAAACTTGCCTTGCTCGTAGACTAAACCGAACAATTCAAATCACAATATCCTATAAACATATGACATCATGACATAGTTAGCCATTACCACTTTACAAACATAACCAAGTACGTTCATCATTTAAAAATTGGATTTTTAATCACATAATCAAGTTACAAAACAATTTAATTGTTAATAACATGTTCATTCTAGGTATAGAAATATTAAAATCAACATTTTATAGTCCTACTATTATCACATAACAATTTCTTCAAATTTCGAATACAAAAAGTACACTGTCAGACCATTCTGCTAACTCGCGTTGTGGCACCATAGTTTATATTGTGGTGCGGCGCTGTGATGGCACTGCGGCGCGACAATAATATAACCAGGCCGCACTGCGGCATGGAGCCGGCACTGCGGCGCAAAATTAATACTGTCAAGCTGCGCTACAATGCGAAACTGCAGTCTTCGACTGAAAGCTTCGGCAACAGTATGAAAAAAGCCAATTTTGGCCTAAAAGTTCCTTTCTAACAGCCTAATTAGCATGTAATTCATACAAAGACTTCATGTAAACATAATTCAGGAACTCCTAACATGTTTCTACCCATACAACAACATAAGCAACAAATTTAACACATCCAATTTCACTGTTTTTGCTAAAAACTCACTTTTTGATGTTTTTGATGAAAATAAACACTGTGATTTTGTTTTTCAACCAAAACATTTAATTCAAAATACTTTATCAAAGTTTATACATACTCTACCACATTCAATAATCAATTTATCAACTAAACAACAAATAAACCCTTAATTCTACCTTAAACCAAACAATATATATACACAAAAACTCTCTGTAAAAAAATAGTTTTTCTTCACAACCATATACATAATATAAATTCATGAACTATTCTCAATTATAGTTTAAGAAAATAATTTAACAACACTAGATTATCATATAAAATCACATACATAACAAATAATTTATCCTTACACAAGGATTTTACAGAGAATTAGGGAAGAGAAAAACTAAACCTTTAAAAACTAAAAGAGTAGGATGATACCTTGAAGAAGATGATGATACTATCGCTTTGATTGTCAAGCTTTTCTCCTCTTCACTCCCAATTCTCCAGGATTCTCTCACTTTTCTTCTTCTCTTCTTCTTCTTCCTCTGAGTTTTTCTTTTCTTCTCTCTTACATCTCTCCTCTATTCTTACGTCTTAGAATATAACGCATATAAGATATAATATATATTAATTATATAACATAATACTAAGTTAATTGACATCAGTTATTTTTATTTTGAAAATCAAAAGCCATAAGGCTTGTTTGGCTAACCACTAAAAATAATAATCAATTAACCCTTATGCCTTATTTGGTAAAACACAATTAGATTAAAGACTTAATAGGCATTAGGCCTTGTTTGGCAAAACTGAATTAAAACTCATTTAAGTTATTTTAATAACTACTTTATAAAAGGTTATTTGTCACACTTTTATTTAATTAGAGTAATTCTAATAACAATCTATTAAATTACCTTAACCCATAAATCAATACCACAAAATTATAATTTTCTATATAATTTTATTTAATCAACTAACACATCCTTTTAATTACAAATTCAAATAAAAAGAATAATAATTCAATTAATCAAAACTCTCTAACTTAATAATTAAATTAAATTAGCAAATATATTAATTAACTTCCTTAATTATTTATTTAATAAATAATTAACCAAATTGAATCAAATTTGAACAATTAAAAATTCAACCATAAACACATCCATTAAATACTTATATAATTCAACAAATATTTAATCTAACAATTAAAAATTCTGGAATGTTACAAAGTGGCTGCACCAGAGCCAATTTATGTACCCTTCAGACCACAGTATCCTGTTGTCAACTTACACAAAGTCCCATGGAATTATGGAGAAGCTGAAGGATCCATGTCTCATACTACTGCCACAGTGTCGAAGGAAAATCCATTGTGTCTTCTTCAGAGGGTGATGAAGCCCGCCATAAAAGCAAAGGGGAAGATTCCCATGGAGAAAATTGAGAAATTCCTTCGTACTATGGGCCATAATGAAGCTAAGGTGGTTCTAAGATTAAGAGAAGCTCCACATCAGATCTCAATATTGGACTTGGTTTTCTCTTCCAAGGATCACAGGAAAAAATCTTATTAAAGGTTTTGGAAGAAGCCTACTTGCCGAAATCAGTGGATGTGGAAACATTTCAACATCTTGTTGATCATATTTTTAACAACAATGTGATATCCTTCACTGATGATGACATATCGCCCGAAGGGATGGGTCATTGCAAGCCATTTCACATTGCAGTTTTGTCCTCCGGGTATATGTTAGTTGGAGTTCTGATAGACGGAGGTTCATCTATAAATATCTATCCTTATGCCACCTTGGTGAAGATAAACGTCAATCTCAAACGGATCCGAAGTAGCCATACGGTTATCAAAGCTTTTGATGGATTCCGACAAAATTCTGTCGTAGAGATTGAGCTGCCAATTGAGATTGGTCCAAATACATTCAATGTATCCTTCCACGTCTTCAAGATAGATTCATGATACAACCCGCTATTGGGGAGACCATGGATCCACATGGCTGGAGCCGTCACTTCTACACTACATCAACAACTTAAATACATTGTCAACAATAGCCCAGTCACTATCAATGCTGAGCCGGAATGTCTTGAACAAGGAAACCTACCAATCATTAGCTTCAATTCAGAGGTTGAGTCGGCTAGTTTTCATACTTTGGAAGTGAGTAACACACAATACCATCCTATTGGAGCACCACTTCCCGTACCCCAGATTTCTATTGAGGTTATGTCGGCTACTTAAGAAATGATGTCATTAGGTTATCAGATGGACAAGGGCTGGGTAAAAATTAGTAGGGTATTTAGCACCCAATTCAAATGTCCAGTAAAACTGGGACAGCCGGACTAGGCTATTCTGCCAGTTCCAGTCATAGGAATCTTCATAAGCAGAAGCAGATTTCTCAAGCTTCCGTCACACGACAATTTTCTCCACATGCACCTCATGAGATGATACAGTCTCTGGTAAGGTGCTAGCCCATTTTGTGGCTATGTTGTTTCCCAAACAAGTACCATTTAAAGTAAAAAAAGGTCTTGACTTCAGATCCCGAAGTGGAAGAGAGGGATTGGAAACGTAAACATGACATCGCCTTGATGATGTCAGGCATACGCATCATTGTTCACGATGAGCATACAAACAAAGACACCTTAGACGATGATTGCCTAGATGTTATGGTCATCATTCGGGAAAAGGAGGACGATGATAACCCCTCCATCACTGCAGTCCATCGGGACTTTACCCTCGATAATTGGGGTAGCACTCCATGCATTGGTCGATGAGGGTAAAGCGGGTAAAAATTCCCTCTGCCCTGTAGATAACTTTAATTGTTTACTTTTCTGTACAATATTAGCAATTATTTTATCAGTACATGCTAAAATTTTGTATGATTAAATAGTTTCATATATTAAGTGAAAGCATATTTTGTTTCAGGACTCTGAATTTAGATGTGCATGTACTTGCTGATGAGGTGCCTTTTCTCCACAAGGACTGTAACTTTAATGAAAAGTTGGACTCAGACTTGATGAAAATCCAAGAGGACATTGAGATACCTCAAGAGATTAAGGAATGGGTTGAAGACAAACCTAAGCCTAATCTTGATCAAACCACTCCCTTCAATCTTGGAACCTTAGAAAGCCCTAAGCTAATCCAGATTAGTTCAGACCTCACCCCAAACCAACGGAATGATATGGTTGCGCTACTAACCCAATTCTAGGATGTTTTTGCATGGTCTCACGAAGACATGGTTGGTTTGTCCACTGACATTGTCCTTCATCGCCTTCCCATTAAGGAGGGATTTAAGCCAGTCAGGCAGAAGCTCAAGTGATTGAAACTTGAGTGCAGTTTAAAGGTGAAAGAAGAAATTGTGAAACAATTTCAAGCTGGCATTGTCATGGTGTCTACTTATCCGAAATGGATATCCAACATTGTTCCCATGCCTAAACCAAGAAGAAAGGTGCGAGTTTGTGTGGATTACCGGGATCTGTAAAAAGGTTGCCTTAAAGATAGCTTTCTCGTGCCCTTTATCCACATTCTCATTGATAATACTGCTCAATACAACATGTACTCCTTTGCGGATTGCTTTGCGGGGTATCATCAGATTATGGTCGCTGAGGAGGATCGTGAGAAAACGGCTTTCATCAGGCTTTGGGAAACCTTCTGCTATAGACGGTTGTCATTCAGCCTCATCAATGCCGGGGCAACCTATCAGCAAGTTATGATGGCTCTTTTTCATAACTTAATGCACAAGGAGATAGAGATCTACGTGGATGACATCATTGTCAAGTCTCTAAGGGAAGAAGACCACTTAGACCACCTCAAAAAGATTTTTAATAGGTTGCGTAAGTACAACTTGAAGTTGAATCCAGCCAAGTGCGCCTTTGGCATTAAATTCGACAAGTTGCTAGGTTTCCTAGTCAGCCACAAAGGGATTGAGCTGGATCCTACCAAAATCCAGGCCATTAAGGAAATGCCCATTCCTCAGACAGAGAAGGAAATACAGGGATTTTTGGGAAGAATCAACTTTATTAGCAGGTTCATTTCTCAACTCACAGCAACCTGTGAGTCTATCTTCAAGCTGTTAAGGAAGAACTCCTCCATGAAATGGAATGATGGGTGTCAGAAAGCCTTCCTTACAATAAAAGAGCAGCTGGTTAACGCTCCTTTTTTGGTACCTCCCAGGGATGATGTTCCTCTGTTCATGTACCTTTCCATTAATGACAGTGCTATGGGCTGCATGCGATGACAGAAAGACGATAGAGGCCAAGAACGAGCTATCTATTACCTCAGCAAAAGATTCAGCAAAACTGAACACAAGTACACTCTAATTGAGAAGACTTGTTGTGCTTTAGCATGGGCTTCCATGAGGTTACAACATTACCTGCATGGTCACACAACCCATCTTATATCTCTCGTGTATCCTCTCAAATACGTGTTTAGTAAGCCCATACTGAATTTTCAGCTGTCCAGATGGCAGTTGATCCTACAACAGTTTGACATTGTCTACGTGACACAAAAATCTATCAGAGGTCAAGGAATTGCGGATCAACTAGCCGCCGTACGTGCAGGGAATTACAAACCCTTGAAAACATATGTAACACCCCAAATTTTTATAAATAAAATTGAATTTCCTCTATTTATTATCTTGAAATAATAAGGAATTAATTTGATATAATGCTCTGATTATGGGTGAAATGTGCAGATTTTATAAAATAAGCAAGTGGTTATAAAATAATCATTGTTGTCGGGGAATATTCATTTGGTCGTGGAATATTCTTTTTGTCGGGAATATCCGTACGACGACGCAGTCATTTATGGGCCCCATAACAGAATAACTGTCGGTTGAAGAAAATGACAAGTTTGAGTTTTTATAAATAACGACGTAATTGTTACTGTTAACACTGTTGGATTACCTGGTGGTTAAAATACAGTAATACGCGTGGTTGCACAGTAGCACACGGTATTGCATAGTATTTTTGAATTATTGATTCTTACGTAAGAAGGCACTACTAAATAATTGTTACAGTAATTACTGTTCAATATTTTATTTTATTGATTCAATAATTGCTGCATTGATATTTTATATTATTATTGTTTCAATAATTGTCACTGCACAGTATTTCCCATTATCAGATCAATAATTCATATTATTTGAATAATATTATTAGATAGCATTATTGGCAATGTCTAAAAAGTTCTGTCAAGGAGAGGTTAGGTCATCTAATTGCGCGCCAATAGAGAAAAATCCTAATCGAAAAGCCCCCTCTTTCCTGGGAACGGCCTGGTTGTCATTATTGTGATTCTGTAATATTATTTGTGAATAATTAATTTATATGATAAGGAAATATTTATTTTATGTGGATATAAATGAAGGAATTTTCGCATGAATTATTTGTTGAAAGTTTGGAAATTATTTTTCTCCAATAAAATATTCATTCAAATATATTATTATAATATTAGGATTTTGTTTATAATTTAAATGGTAATATTATTATAATAATATATAATTTTTAGCATGTGAATAAAAGTGGAGTGGAGGTTAGCAATGTGAATTAGAATTCTTTCCGTATGCTTTTCTTTTCAAAATTATTGGCTAAAGTTTAGTGCATATTTTCAACCGGATTCATGGACCCACAGAATTCTAGTGGTCCAACCGCCTTGAAGTCCTTAAACATTGTACCTTGATTCTGAGGTTGATTCTGCAAAGCACCCGTTAGTAACGTCACTAGCTGCTGAACTAGGTTACCTTCCACATTGTTATTGTTGGTTCCTTCAGTGGATCTCTGTCGGGGTAGTTGACGTCTCGAAGGTATTTTCTGTTAAAATACACCCATTAGTCTATTACTCAACTTCTTTAAGTATTTTCTACTTAATTTGCACACCATATAAGATTATCACGTAACACATAACACTTTGAATAAAATAATAAGTTTTATTTATTTATAATCTTTTAAAAACATCAAAATAATAGCATCACTGCTATTTACATTACTTTTCCTGGACTACCAAAAGTTGCAGGATTACTTCATCATCATCACATCCCATTGATTATATCATACCCGGGATTTACATTTCATTTATTTTCTAATCACATATTAATTACATTCCCTACAATGTCCTACTAAGATACTGCGTAGTCTTACGACGCTCTTCCTCCATAATTCGAGTCATTGTTCGGCGATCTAAAATGTATGATGGCAGTGTCTCAAATTGAATTGGATAACACATGACCCAATCTTGAGTTCGATTGATCACGGTGTTGAATACATTATTCATCTCCTCCATCTTCATCATCTTTTCTTGTGCGTCCCTCTCTGCCATCCTGGCTCGTTGATAAGCTTCCTCATACGCGTCTTCAGCTCTTGCCCTCTTGGTAGATTCCTCTTTCAGCTTATTCTCCAGTTCCGCAATCTTCTCTATCAGCTGCTCGTTCTCCCCTTTCGTGTGGATCAGCTTCTCTTCAACATTGTTCAGTCGTTCTTCTCGATCCTGGATCTCGTCATCCTTCTGTGCCATCGAGGTCTATTGTTCAGCTACTATCTCCTGTAACTCCTCGATGGTATCTTGAAGTTCCACATTGTGATCATACACCTCGTCATACATATGGGCAGCTATCGAATTAAGTGGAATCTCTTCCTCCTCATCCTCCCCGTCCCCCGACTGTGGCAGCTCAACGGGATCCTCCTCATCAGGTACTCTCTCCTGCTCAACTACTGTGACCGACGAAACTGTTTCTCGTGGCAGTAGTTGTTCCCAAATCACCTGAATATCTCGAGGCTCCTCCTCTCTAGCATGACTGGATCCTCCTATATTAGCCATCTTGTCAACCAAATTTTAAGTTTTTAGCACATAAGTTATAATCACATAAACACATAAGTGTTTTATTACTTCTTCCTAAAAACTCGATAAGAGTTTATCATCACTATCTTGTCAAAGGTTACTTCCTAAGGCTTTTCCCCCCACCTAAGGTTCATAACCTAAAGCTTTGATATCAACCTGTGACACCCCCAAATCTCGGTACTTCATTCCCACAAGATTTGGTGTTCACTTTCCATTCATTCATACTATCTACCCAAATAAAATAATATTTAAACCATAAATCCTCCCTTTAAATAGGGTTACATCATTAAATAAAAATCTTCCCAGGTTATCTAACCTTAAACATCATTCAAGTGCGGAAATAAAACTATTACATCACATCATTAAGTAAAAGTTTATCATCAAATTAAAAGTCTAACATCATAACAATAATCAAAATTACAAGTCTTCATCACTTGTACATTTTTCCCTTTCCTTTGCTAGTTGAAGGCACATCTACCTTCTGAACTTTAGCTACAATAATAATATTTATGCAAGAGTGAGCAAAATAATTGCTCACTAGATATAACAATGAATCAACAGAAGAATAATAATAATAACTGCCAAAGAATATGCTCATCAAAACTGAATAGTACTCTATCAATGATAATCAGAAACTGGAATCCAAAATATGGAATATATATAACTGAGGGTCATAAGACCATGAACTATGTCCACAGTTGTAAGTAATCTTTCAACTCCAACTTTAACAGGCATAAGACTATAAGGACTCCTCGTACTTAGGGGGATCAGCCCTTCGTACAATGTATTGTGCACAAACATTTCAACGCTAAGCGTAAATTATCCCCGAATAATAATAGGGTTGTTCATCTCAGTATTTAGAGTACAAGTCTGCACCAAAGAAAGTTTGGTTTGGATAAGCTTTCAAGGGTAATTTTAAGTTAAACGAACATCAACTAGAGGACTAGTTGAATCAATAGCGTTTAATAACACAACAGTTGATCAATAATAACATAATATGGAACAATGAATAAGTGTAAGCGAACTAATTATATCTTGAACCCATGCTTAGAAACAACTACAAAGCATAAGTATTGAATGACAATAAACCTTGCTTGAATAAAATTAAGCTAGGACTATGAATTGTTGAATATACATTAAGTAATAGCAAACTGAAAATAAAGCTTGCTAATTATGAGAATGACTTGTGTCAAGTAAATGAACTAAGATAATTCAACATTAGAAATTAGAATTCAAGAAAACTGCATTCATAACATACGAACGATAATAAAGAAACTTGTCTAACAATAAACAAGTTAGAATGAATCAATAAATATTGGAATTCAAACTTGTTCGAATAAAGTTAAAGTCATAGCTAGCTTGCTCAAATAATGATTAGGAATACAAAAGTTCGCTTAATGAATGGTTAAAGTAAGAAACTTGCTTAATGTAAAAATAGAAACTTGCTCAATATAAAAAGAAAAGTTTAGAAAACTTGCCTCGAGCGTAAGCTATAATATCAAACTCACGTTCACCTACACATAGGTTTAGAACCATAATCTATTAGATATACTAACATTCTTGTCCCATCATAACACACATTTCTAGTTAGGCTTGTTAATTTAGCACAAGTCTTATATTACCATATACGTTTCAGAATTTTCCAAGCGTTAACCTCACAACACTTAACTAACGTTCATTGTATAACTAACTTATAACATAACACGTTCATCACTTACAATCACGTTTACAAAGTTGAAATCATCAATGACATGACACATTACTGAATTAACCTCCTTGTTACATGTTTGACTCCTTAACATAACCTTAAACCAAGCTATAGTGGTGTTAGAAGGTCTGCAGCATTAGCAGACTTTACTGTCTCATGACAGGGTATGGCGCAGCTGCGCCATACACAAGCCTGGGACCGGCGCAGCTGCGCCATTTTTTGCCTTGGCACCGGCGCAGCTGCGCCGGTGCACAGACAGACGCAGAGACGGCTGATGAACAGTACCGACTTTAGCCCAACAAACACAAATTTCACCCACCAAAGAGTGATAATAACAAGTAAAAATGGTATAGAACTATCACAAACATGTTTGTGAACATATCCCACCAATTAAAACAATTTAACATCAAATAAAACTAGTTTAATTTCTCAAATTTCATGTTTTTCATATAAAACTCGATTTTTGATATTCATCCCAAAAATCATCACTGTGGTTTCAATACTTGGCCAAAACACTTGATTCAAATTACGTTATGCTCGTTTCTTAATGAACTAACATATACAAGCTTCAATTTATAATTTCACATACTAATTGGCCACTAAAATTAATACTTTTCATGAACCATATGAAAAATACATATACAATCAAAAATTCTATTGTTGTCCGAAATTAGCATGCAATTCTCGTTTAAACATAAACTTTAGCATCGCCAACATGTATAATCACAATTAACAGTTATACATATCAACAATTCCGCAAATTGAATTCACAGACTTAGAAGGTTTATGTCGTAAAACCCCATATATGCATATTCATATATAATTAGGAAAAATACCTTCAATTAACGTGATAACTCCTTTCAAATACCACTGAATTAGCTTTGAAATCCTTAAGCTTTCTCTCAACTCTCAATTCTCTGAACTCTCAGACTTAGCCAAACATGCGTAAAGAAAAACTGATATGGCCAAGCGTAAGAACAAAACTGCTAATTCTTA
The DNA here is from genome assembly GCA_020205505.1 of Panax japonicus. Classification (NCBI taxonomy): domain Eukaryota; kingdom Viridiplantae; phylum Streptophyta; class Magnoliopsida; order Apiales; family Araliaceae; genus Panax; species Panax japonicus. Next base: position 22,268,718 of record CM035110.1, on the reverse strand, counting down.
ATACGCATACTAATTGTAATATCAATTACAACATAAACGTATATATTATAAATATATTATATTTATTATTTTAATTTAATTTATTTTATTTTATTTATAATAATAAAAATTTAAAAATTAGAAATTCCAAAAGCCATAAGGCTTTGTTTGGCAAAACTCTTTAAATTTTAAAGAATTAATATATTTAAGTCTTGTTTGGCAAAACTAAATTAAACTCATTTAATTTATTTTAATAAAAAATTTAATTTATAATTAATAATTATATTTTATTTATTTGGATTTCCATATCCAATATTAATTAAATAAATTAATTATACATGCTATATTCTAATTAAATATACCATTTAAATAAATAACATAAAATTATAATTTCATTATAATTTTATTTAATAATTTAATATACCATTTAAATTATAAAATCATCACAACAATATAATCTCTCATGTTATATTACACTCTCTAAATTATAAATTAATTTAATTTAGAATATTATCTAATAATTTAGATTCATTAATATTTATTAACAATCATCATATCAATAAAATATCTATTTCATCAATTTCAACAATAGACACATCAAATAAATATTTATATTACTTAATAAATATTTAATATTATAATTTGAAATTCCGGATCGTTACAGCAACCGCGTGTATTACTGTACT